>MCJB01048159.1:0-26334 GCA_002018475.1 Nicotiana obtusifolia | reverse complement strand
CCCCCCCCCCCCCACATGCATCTAAGCTCATTTAAGCGTGTAGGCAGAACATTTAAGCGTTTTGACCGGAAAAGGAAAAAATCTATTTAACTAACTAAAACTCAAGTGATGATGGGATGTTTTTTTTTTTTTTTCACATTAAATTGTATATATTCTATTAGCATTTTTAAATAATTCTAACATATATGCGGGTCAAACTAATATATCATAACATTTAACTTAATCAAATAATATCACGTAATATGAAGCAGAAATCATTACTTTGTTTGAAGAAAACTTTTTGGTTGAGAGAGTATTTTCTATTGTAGCTAAGAGTAAAGCCATTTGTGCTGGGGCTTTAATCAACCAAACTGACCCATAGGATTAGGTTGAACGCCTCTCAATATTCAAACGATTTTTTCATAGTAAATGTTGATTTGGTTAAGTACTGCACTTCATATCCAGACGAACAAACTTCGTGCCTAGCAAGTCCGTTCAATTGAAAAACATTATTTTTCACTACACTAAATTAAACCAATATTTTAGTCTGAAAGTTAATTTGACTTGTTTAATGGATATATCCAATTTGAATTAATTTATATTTATAACAAACTCAACTTGTTAATTAATATTTGGTAAATAATAAATTCGGTTATAATTTAAATTTCCAAGATGATCTTAGACTTTTCAAAATTTTACTTATAAAATTATGCTGGAAATAGGACAACTTGCAAAGTAGAGAGGTGCGCATAGAATAATAAAGTGGCCTAAAAAGTATATATAAGACCTTAAATGACTTACCAAATATGCATCGTACTTACCAGAGGCTCATGGCTTGGGTTAAGTAATCGGGGAAGTTCATGGTACGTCCACCTAAAATAGGTCGAGTGTACATTATAATTTCTGACAGGAAGAACTTGCGTTAGTGTGACCCCTAAATAAAGAAGGTATTGTATCGAACTAAATGCTAATAGAAAAGTTAATGTAATAAAGCAAGAAAGATTAGAGATAACGAGATGTTGTAGCTTTAAGAGATAGAGGTTAAGTCAATCCGAAAGGCTTTGAAGGAATGAGGTCTCCTCCTCACCTAATCGAAATTGTTATAAATACTATAATAAAACTTCAAAAGAAAATATGTCCAGAACCTTTTTTTGGTCAACCAGATATTATATTAAAACTAGTTAAGGTTTGTTACTGGAGACTGTTGAGTGACGATATGTCAACACCCAAAAATAAGGAGTAGTCTATTGCTACATTAGTGCTATTACATTCCTTTGTTTTCCTTTAAAAAATAGTTCCTAGGATGTTTGCGCATAGCATTTCATTGACAAACACCGGAGGAACTATGAAAAAGTTGTTTCTTGTCTGTAACTGCTTCCCTCCTTCCTTTGCTAATTTGTCAGCCATCCTATTTGCCTCTCTGTAGACATGCTTTACTGGTGGATGCCCCAGTGCTGCTAGTAGTGACCTGCATTCATTGACCAAAGCATCATAAATCAAGTGGCCTTTATTAATGATGTGGATTACCTTTGCTGAATCTAAACTAACTTTCAAAGGGGTGAAGCTGCCATCCTTAGACCATGCATAAAGGCTGCTAGTTCTGTGCGGATTGTATAAGTGCAAGTAATTTTTCCCATGAACCCCATTACCCAGTCCCCATTGTTGTTTCTCACTGCCCTTCCCATACTTCCTTTGTTTTCTTTTTGGGAGGTAGCCCCATCTGTGTTTAGCTGATAATATACCCTTCTTGGTGGGTGCTATTTGACCCTTATCACATGTTCTGGGGTTTTAGCTGGGCATCCCCCAGCCACATGAATGAACTCTACTTCTTTAGCTATTGTATGCTTATAGGGAATAGTGTCTCTCCTATTATTAAAACATTTGTTGTTCTTAGTAAGCCATATTTTTTATAGGCAGATGGGAAGCAGTCGCCCCCATTTAAGAAGGTTGTTGAATTTTTTCTTGTTTACCTTGTTGAGGATGTAGTCCCTATGTTGGCCTGTGGCCATTTTTTGGATACTAAAGCTGTTGTTACTTAGCAATGAAAGGTTATCCTAGAAGTGTTTGGCTTTATCACAAGTGATAAAGATGTGCTTTATGGTTGTCTCTTCTTTTATTATAGAAAAAATAGAGAGGAGACTTAATTTAATGCCCCTGGAGTGGAGGTGCTGGCTAGTAAGGAGTCTACCATAGACCACAAGCCATAGGAAGAATTTGATTTTATTGGAAAGCTTTTGGGTCCAGATCCATGTGAAATTCTTCCTGAGTTATTTACCTGTTGATGTTTTTGGCCCTCAGTTATGGTGTAGGCAGACTTGGTGGAGAAAATTCCATTCCAAGTTTGGTCCCATACCATATTGTCCATTCTGCCAGAGTTGGCATGGATGATAGTAGCATGAATAGCGTTCACTATGTTATTAGGTAGGTTGAAGGACATGTTATTAAGGTTCCATTGGCCATTTAAGTAGCAGGAGGACACCCTCAAGGTTTTCTTCATGGAATAAGACTCTATCCCACATAACATTTGGGTTGTTATACATCCTCCATGATAGTATTGAATGTGTAGCAGTGTTCCCAAGCTCAGTTCTATGGAATTCAAGGCATCCTTCCTCTTTAGGCCTAGTCACAATTCTCCGCCCAACTAGGTGAATCTTTTTCTTAATGGCAGTGGTACCCCAGATGAAATTTTTATGAATCTTATCGATGTGGTTGTACACCTGAGTTGGAAGCTTTATATACTGCATGACATGGTTGGGGATGCATCCTAGGGAGGACTTAGCTAGAGTGGTTCTCCCAGCCATGTTCAGAAAGTCAATTTTCCAGCCTGCTAGCTTTGTCTGCATACTATCAATGATGAATTGGAAGTCACTATTGGTAGGCCTCTTATTAAAGATGGTGAAGCCTAGGTACTTACCGAAGGATTTGCTAGAGCCCTGATGGCCAGGCAGCTGGCCAGTCTATCGACTGTATTCTGGTGGCAGTTTGATGAGAATATGACTTGGGATTTGAGGGTGTTAACCTTTTGTCCTGATTTACAACTGAACTTATGCAGGGTTTCCATTATGGTTGTACAGTTCTTAGTGTTGGCTTTACAAAAAGAGTCAGTCATCAGCAAAGAAGAGGTTTGGACTTGTGCCTCAATGCTCTTAAAGAGCCTTTCCATACACATGATGAAGATGTAGGGAGACATAGGATCTCCCTATCTGATGTCCCTACTAGGATAGAAAAATTCAATATTTCCCCCATTAACCAAGACAAAGATAGATCTGGTGGTTAGACATAAGAGGATCAGCTTGGTCATGTTATCAGGAAAGCCAAAGGATGCCAGGGTATCCCTAATGAAGGACCATTCCAATCTATCAAAGGCCTTTTTCAGATTAATTTTGAGGATCATGTTGGCATTTTTTTCTTTTATTTCTTTGAAATGGCTAGTGTATTCCTGCGCTATGATGTCATTTTCACTGGACCTCTTATTGGATAGGAAACTAGCTTGGCTTGGGCCAATGATGGATGCCAGAATATGCTTGATCCTATTGACAATGCTTTTGGTAATCAGTTTGTACATTATGTTGGAGAGGCCTATATGTTTGAAGTTCTTTAGTATTTGTAGCATTTGCACACTTAAGAATCAAGCAACGGTGGGTTGTGTTAATTGCAGGCTCATCTCATGATTGTGAAATATTTGCTTGCAAAAATTGATGACCTTATCCTCTAGTACATTCTAGTACTTTTGGTAGAACATGAGGTATAGTCCATTAGGTCCAGGTGCTTTGGTGGGTTTGAAAGAGAACATAGTACTCTTGATTTCACTAACCCTTAAGGGAGCATTTAGGTTAGTATGCTCACTTAAGAAAAGAGTGTGTGTGGTGTAGATTAAGCTCTGCCACCCTATGGGAGATGTTGAGTGGTCAGTAGTGTAGAGTTTAGAGTAAAACTTGTAGATGGTATCATTGATGCCCTTTTGGTCCTGAATCCAATCACCTACCTCATCATGTAAGGCAGGGATCCTATTTTTTCTTCTTCTATTGAGGGTGGAAGTATGAAAGAACCTAGTATTAGCATCCCCTTCCATAAGCTAGTTGATCCTGGATTTTGTTTTCCAGAATTCCTCCACTTCTCAAGATGGATGAATACTCCTCTAAGAGTTTGCCTTCTAGGTATTGGAGGAATGAATTAAAAGGGTAAGCTCTAGATTTCCGAATGCCCCCTAGCCTAGCCAGAATGTGTTTCTTCTTGTGGGAAATGTTTCCAAATACTGCTCTATTCCAGATTGACAGTTGTTGAAACTGGGCAGTTGCCACCTCTAAGCTACTATTTCTCTCATAAGCCTGTTGGACTACATTGGAGAAGGAGGGGTGGCTACACCACATAGGTTCAAACCTAAAGGGTTTAGCTAAGTTGTGATTGGAGTTGTGCCACAATCTAACCATCATAGGCCAGTGGTCAGAGTGGGTTCTAAGAAGGTGACTAATAGTACTAGATGGGTATTCCTGAATCCAATTATCATTAGTAAAGCATCTATCTAGTCTCTCTAGGAGTAGCTGGATCCTGTTCCTATACCTCATATTAGTCCAAGTATACTTACTTCTTTTAAAACCCAAGTCAATTAATATACAATGGTTAATACAAGAGATTGGCTCTTGGAGTAGAGATGCACTTGCCCCCTGCTTGTTTCTAGCCTTGAGAACTTCATTGAAGTTCCCTCCCACTAGCCAGCTCCCCCTATAGTTCACATGTATTGCTTTTAAGTTGCTCCCACGGGTTCCTCCTATTGGCATAGATATTACTAGCATAAATAGCAGTAAAAAGCCAGGGATTAGAAGAAGCACTTACCTTGACCATGACATTAATGCCCTGGTGTCACAACCCAAAATCACACATGTCGTGATGACGCCTATCTTAATGTTAGAAAAGCCGACAACCTCAATAAATCACAATTCCTTTTAATTTTAAAAATATAATATTTAAATTCAATACAAAAATCTCACAAATACCGACATAAAATACTCACAAAACCTAGTGTCACTGAGTACATGAGCATCTAAATGATAACAATGTCTGATTGATAAAACATTGTCTGAAAATATAAAACAGGACAAAAACTGAAAGGAAAGAGAGTCAAGGTCTGTGGACGTCAAGGAACTACCTCGATAGTTTCCAACAGATAAAGCTTCGAAAAACTAGCAACCGCCGTGTCCAAAAGTACCTGGATCTGCACACGAGGTGCAGGGTGTAGTATGAGTACAACCAACTCAGAAAGTAACAATACTAACTAAAGAACTGAAAGTAGTGACAAGCTTCACAACTACGTCCAATTACAGTAATTTCCAACATAAGAAGGTAGGCATGCTTTCAAGTTCAACATTTAAAACTCAAACAGTAATTTCATATCAAATTCGACTGAAACAGTAGATATTGTCTTTCAGAAATTTCGAAAACAGTGATATATGACAGCTGAAGTGCAACAATAATGAAATCAATGCATCCTCTCAGAGCAACAGTCACTCAGTCCTCCCATTCACTCCAACCTCACGATTACTCTCTCATCACAGTCACTCATTCCTCTCAATAACTCAGCACTCGACACTCGCACTCAGTAGGTACCTGAGCTCACTGGGGGTGTGTACAGACTCCGGAGGGGCTCTTTCAGCCAAAGCGCTATAACAAGCCAATCATGGCATAGATCAATGAAACATGTTGCGGCGTGCATCCCGATCTCATAAATATCCTCACAATCAGGCCATCGACTTCACTCAGTCATCAACCTCTCCAGCTTTCGGGCTCTCAGAAATCATGATAAGCAGCCCAAACAGCAATGATATGATGCATCAATAATGAACAATAGAGACTGAGATGTAATATGCAAGTAAAACCGTGACTGAGTACAGAACAATAATTTAACAAATAAATTCAACATGTACATGACCTCTGTAGGTCCCAACAATGTCAACACATGGTTTAAACATGATTTATAATTCGATTTCTCAAATATAGGGAAAAATGTACACGTAACAACAAATTATTCAACTACGCAAATCCATAGAATTGACCAAGTTACAATTCCTACGGTGCACGCCCACAAGCCCGTTGCCTAGCATGTGTGTCACCTCAAAACCAATCACATAACACATAATCCGGGGTTTCATACCCTCAGAACCAAATTTAGAACTGTTACTTACCTCAAACCGTGTAATTCTTTATTCTGCAATGCCTTTGCCTAGCGAATCGGCCTCCGAACATCTCGAATCTAGTCACAATTAATTCGATTCAGTCAATAAAAATTATAGGAATTAATTCCATATAAAAATACTAATTTTCCAATAAAATCCAAAATTGTAAATCGCTCGTGGGGCCCACGTACCCGACAAAAGTTACAAAATATGAACGCTCATTCAACCACGGGTCCAACTATACTAATTTTACCAAATTTCGACATCAACTCGACCCTCAAATCTTCAAATCTAACCAAGAGGATTTTCAAAATTTTCTAACTTAAATCACCAATTAAATGTTAAAAACAACCATAGATTCGGGTTATTTGACCAAAATAGAGTTAAAGACACTTACCCCGTTGTTTTTCTTGAAAATCTCCTAAAAATCGCCTCTCCCCAAGCTCCAATTAGTCCCATTTTCAGACTTAAACTTTCTGTCCATGTCTTTCTTCTTAGCGAACGCGTCCCATGCCTCGCGTTCAAGAAGCACAAAAAAATGTGCTGCCCCAATTTCTTCTTCGCGAACGCGGGGGTTATCCCGCGAACGCGATGGCCAAAACTCCTAGGCCTTTGCGAATGTAGAACCTCACTCGCGAACGCGTAGGCCGACGCGTTTGGTCCAACCCCAGCTTACCCTTCTTCACGAACGCGACCACCCTCTTGCGTTCGCGATGCACAACCTGCCTAGCCCTTCGCGAACGTGGCTTCCCCTTCGCGAACACAAAGAGCCAAAAACTTGCCTGCCTCTAGTTCCCCTTCGCGAACACGAGACCCTCTCAGGATCGCGATGAAGGAAACCAGATAGTGCATCAAAAAAATTCCAGCAAGGTTCCAAGTCTAAAATTCAATCCGTTAACCATCCGAAACTCACTCGAGGCCTCCAGGACCTCAACCAAGCATGTCAACAAGTCCTAAAACATCATACGAACTAGTCGAAGCCTCAAATCACATCAAACAAGGAAAAAATCACAAATCATACCCCAATTCAAGCTTAATGAAACTAAGAAATTCCAACTTCTACAATTCAATGCTGAAGCCTATCAAATCAAGTCCGATTGACCTCAAATTTTGCACACAAGTCATAAATGAAACAACGGACCTACTCTAATTTCCAGAATCGGATTCCGACCCCGATATCAAAAAGTCAACTCCCCGGTTAAACTTCCAAACTTAAATTTCTATTTTTAGCCATTTCAAGCCTAATTTAACTACGGAATTCCAAAATCACCATGCAGAGCTATTGGAATCATCTAAACTCTATTCCGAGGTCGTTTACATATAAGTTAACCTCTGGTCAACTATTTCAACTTAAGTTTTAAACCTTGGAACTAAGTGTTCCAATTCATTCGAAAACCTCACCGGACCCGAACCAATTACCCCGGCAAGTCACATAACAACTGTAAAGCATAAATTGAGCAGTAAATGGGGAACGAGGTTGTAATACTCAAAACGATTGGCCAGGTCGTTACATTCTCCCTCTCTTAAACAAACGTTCATCTTGGAACGGGATTTAGAATCATACCTGGAGCCTCAAATAGGTGTGGATATTTACTTCGCATCTCCCGCTCAATCTCCCAGGTAGCTTCTCCGACTGGCTGGCCTCTCCACTGCACTTTCACTGAAGCTATGTTCTCTGATCTCAACTTCTGGCCACCGGCTCCACATCATAAGTCAAATTACCATCCAACAACACTGTGCTGAAATCCAAAACATGAAACGGATCTCCAACGTACTTCCGGAGCATAGATACATGAAACACTGGATGAACATCCGATAGACTAGGCGGCAATGTAAGTTCATAAGCCACCTCTGCAATCTTCTTAAGCACATCAAACAACCCAATATACTGAGGGCTCAACTTGCCCTTCTTCCCGAACATCAAACACACCCTTCATGGGTGAAATCTTGTGCAGAACCTTCTCCCCAACCATGTAAGCAACATCGCGAACCTTCCAGTTGGCATAACTCTTCTGTCTAGACTGCACCATGCGAAGTCAATCCTGAATTAATTTAACCTTCTCCAAAGCATCCTGAACCAAGTCAATACCCAATAGCCTAGCCTCACCCGGCCCAAACCAACCCACCAGAGATCTACATCGTCTCCTATATAAATCATACAGAGCCATCTAAATGCTCGACTGGTAACTGTTGTTGTAGGCAAATTTCGCGAGTGGCAAAAGATGATCCCAAGAACCTCCAAAATCAATGACATACGCGCGTAGCATATCCTCAAATATATGAATAGTGCGCTCGGACTATCTGTCCGTCTGAGGTTGAAATGTTGTACTCAACTGAACCTGTGTACCTAATTCTCGTTGTACTGCTCTCCAAAACTGTGATGTAAACTACGTGCCCCGATCTGAAATGATGGACATGGCACATTGTGTAGGCGAACAATCTCGCGGATATAAATCTCAGCCAACCGCTCCGAAGAATAAGTTGTACCAACTGGAATAAAATGCACGGACTTGGTCAACCAATCTACAATCACCCAAACAGCATCAAACTTCCTCAAAGCCCGTGGGAGTCCAACTACAAAGTCCATGGTGTTACGTTCCCACTTCCACTACGAAATTTCAAGTCTCTGAAGCAATCCACCCGGTCTTTGATGCTCGTACTTCACCTGTTGACAATTTAAGCACCGAGCTACAAACTCAACTATATCTTTCTTCATTTTTCTCCATCAATAGTGCTGCCTCAAGTCCTGGAACATCTTAGCGGCACCCTGATGAATGGAATACCGCGAACTGTGGGCTCAAGAATCAATTTACGTAGTCTATCTACATTAGGCACACAAATCAGACCCTGCATCCTTAATACCCCATCATCCCCAATAGTAACATCTCTGGCATCACCGTGCTGAACTGTGTCCTTCAGGACAAGCAAGTGGGGATCATCATACTGGCACTCTCTGATGCGGTCATATAAGGAAGACCGAGAAACCACACAAGCTAGAACCCGACTGGGCTTAGAAACATCTATCTCACGAACTGATTGGCCAAGGTATGAACATCAACTGCAAGAGGCCTTTCACCAACAGGAATGAATGCAAGGCTACCCATACTCACCGCCTTTCTACTCAAGGGTTATCGGTCACCACAGTGGCCTTTCCGGGATGATACAGAATAGTGATATTATAGTCCTTTAGCAGCTCCAACCATCTCCGCTGCCTCAAATTTAGATCCTTCTATTTGAACAAGTTCTGGAGACTCCGATGATCTCTAAACACCTCAAAAGACACACCGTAGAGATAATGTCTCCAAATCTTCAATGCATGAACAATAGCTGACAGCTCCAAATCATGAACAGGGTAATTTTTTTCATGGGGCTTCAACTGACGCGAAGCATAAGAAATCACCCTACCCTCCTGCATCAAGAAACACCCAATACCAATCCGAGAAGCATCATAATACACTGTTTAAGAGCCTGAAGCTGAAGGCAAAACTAGAACTGGAGTAGTGGTCAAGGAAAACTTGAGCTTCTTAAAACTCTCTTCACACTCATCCGACCACCTGAATGGAGCACCTTTCTGGGTCAAATTATTCAAAGGCGATAGACCAGAAGCCTTCCATAAAGCAACGATAATAATCGGCCAAGCCGAGAAAACTTCGAATATCAGTAACTGAAGATGGACTGGGCCAACTCTGAACTGTCTCTATCTTCTTCGGATCCACCTTAATTCCTTCACTGGACACTATGTGTCCCAAGAATGCCACTGACCTAAGCCAGAACTCACACTTGGAGAATTTGGTATAAAGTTTCTCCTCTCTCATCTCTGCAATACAACACCCAAGTGCTGTGTATGCTCCCCTGGCTACGTGAGTACACCAGGATATCACCAATAAATACTACGACAAATGAATCAAGATATGGCTGGAATACACTATTCATCAAGTGCGTAAATGTTGCTAGGGCGTTGGTCAGCCCAAAAGACATCACAAGAAATTCATAGTGACCGTAAAGAGTCTTGAATACCGTCTTTAGAATATCCAAATCCCAAATTTTCAACTGCTGATACCCAGATCTCAAATCAATTTTGGAGAATACCCTTGCTCTCTGAAGCTGGTAAAATAAATCATCAATACGTGGAAAAAGATATTTGTTCTTGATTGTAACTTTGTTCAACTACCTGTACTCAATACACATCTGCATAGTACCGTCTTTCTTTTTCACAAATAGAACTGGTGCACCCCAAGATGACTACACTAGGCCTAATAAACCCCTTATCAAGAAGTTCCTGAAGTTGCTCTTTCAATTCTTTCAATTCTGCTGGTGCCATACGATACAGAGGAATAAAGATAGGTTAAGTGCCTAGCACCAAGTCAATATCGAAATCAATATCCTTGTCGGGTGGCATACCCGGCAGATACTGCAGGAAATACATCCGGAAAGTCTCGCACTACCGGTACAGAATCAATAGTAGGAGTGTCTGCATCAACATCTCTCACAAAGCCCAAATAGGACAAACACCCCTTCCTAACCATACGTTGGGCCTTTAAATAAGAAATTACCCTGCTGGGAACATAATCTAGAGAACCTCTCCACTCGACCTTCGGCAAACCCCGGCATCGCCAACGTCACAGTTTTTGCGTGACAGTCCACAATAGCATGACATGGAGACAACTAATCCATACCCAAGATTACATCGAACTCAACCATATTAAGCAATAAGAGATCAACTCTAGTCTCTAGTCCCCCAATAGTTGCCACACACGATCGATACACACGGTCCACAATAATAGTATCGCCCACTGGCGTAGATACATGAACAAGTGAAACTAAGGACTCACGAGGCATATCCAGATAATGAGTAAAGTATGATGATACATACAAATAATTGGAACCAGGATCAAATAATATAGAAGCTTCCCTGTGGCACAGTGAAACAATACCTATGATCACTGCATCTGAAGCAACAACATTTGGGCTAGCAGGAAAAGCATAGAATATGGCCTGACCGCCACCTGATCGGCCTTCCCCTCTTGGGCGACCCCTAGCTGACTGAGCCCCACCCCTATCTGGCTGGGCGGGTGGCGAAGTAACTAGTGCTAAGGTCGTAGTCTGATTTCTCTGCTGCACTGGACCTCCTGGGCGACGAGGACACTACCTCCACATATGCCCAAACTCCCCACACTTAAAGTAACTCCCAAGTGTTGGTGGTGGTGGGGACTGAATCGGGCCCCGAGAACCAGAATAACTGCTTGAAGCACCCAGTGCAAATGAACCCTGAACTGAAGGAGCACAGGACGAACTCTGGGCTGGAAGGGCACTGAGAGATCACTGACCCTGATGAGAACTGTTTGAACCATATCTGGATGATGCACCACGGTGAACTAGATGACCCGTCTTAGTGCGCCTATAAGAACAACCCCTGCCGTGGAAAAACTGACCCCTAGAAGGAACACTGCTAAAACTACCCGATCCACGAGGCCTCTTGGTCTCCCTCTTTCCACGCTCCTGGCTACGGACCATCTCTATCTGCCGAGCAATGTCAACCACCTCGTTAAAAGTAGAACTAGATACCCTTTCCCGAGTCATAAGTAACAACAGCTGATATGTGAGGCCATCAACGAACCTCCTAATCCTCTCTCTATCAGTGGGAACCAACCAAACTGCGTGACGAGCCAACTCAGAAAACCTCATCTCGTACTGCGTCACAGACATGCCCTCCTAATGTAACTGCTCAAACTGTCTGCACAGCTCCTCTCTAAAGCATGCACTGGCACTTATCCGGGAAACCCTGAGCATCCTCTGACTCAGCACCGCTAAATGATAGAGGCTGAAGCCTCCCAAATCTCTCAAGTCTCTTCTGCTCATCATCAGCCAAAACTGGGACCACCTGGGCCTGAACAGCTGCAACTAGCTGGATTGGTAGTGCGGTCGGTATCTGAAGTCCATACACTATCTGCTCTGGAGTACCGACAACAGGGGTATGAGTACCTCCCCCGGCCTGAGAAATGGCAGGTGCGGCCTGAGCCGAAACTGCCTGAGCCGAAACCGCCTGAGCAAGGCCAGTGTAAACAGTCAAAATTGGAGCTAAAGCCTCCTAAAGGCATTGAATCACAATAAGCACAGTTGGTGCCTGAGCTGGTCCAGTCAGCTCAGCTATATCTGGAATCTGCTCCTGAGCTGGAGCAACTGGTGGTGCTACAGGTGTTGCTCCAACTACTATACGAGCTACGCCTCGACCTCTACCTCGGCTCCGAACTCTACCACGGCCTCAGCCTCTCGCGGCCCTAACTGGTGGTACTGGTGGCTGACCGTCCAATCCGATAGTACGTGTCCACCATCTGTGAGAGAATACAATAACAAAAATTTAGTTTCTAGAATCAACAAATTCGCACGATAGAATACAAGAAAGTGAAATTTTCCTAAGGGTTCGGCAACCTTTTGAAGATAAGTATATATGTCTCCGTACTGATCCGCAAGACTCTACTAAACCTGCTCATGACTCGTGAGACCTATGTAACCTAAGCTCTGATACCAACTTGTCACGGCCCAAAATCACACCTGTTGTGATGGCACCTATCTTAATACTAGGCAAGCTGACAACCTCAACAAACCATAATTCCTTTAATTCAATACAAAAATCTCACAAATACCGACATAAAACACTTCCAAAATCCGGTGTCACTGAGTATATGAGCATCTAAATGATAATAGTGTCTGATTGATAAAACACTGTCTGAAAATATAGAACAGGACAAAAACTAAAAGGAAAGAGAGTCAAGGTCTGTGGACGTAAAGCAACTACCTCGATAGTCTCCGACAGATAAAGATTCGAAAAACTAGCAACCACCGTGTCCGAAAGTACCTAGATCTGCACACGAGGTGCAGGGTGTAGTATGAGTACAACTAACTCAGCAAGTGACAATACCGAATAAAGAACTTAAAGTAGTGAAGTGCTTCACAGCTACGTCCAATTACAGTAATTTCCAACATAAGAAGGTAGGCATGCTTTCAAGTTCAACATTTAAAACTCAAAAAAATAATTTCATATCAAATTCAACTGAAACAAAAGATAATGTCTTTCAGAAATTTCCAAAGTAGTGATATATGACAATTGAAGTGCAACAATAATGAAATCAATGCATCCTGTCAGAGCAACAGTCGCTCAGTCCTCCAATTCGTTCCAACCTCATAATCACTCTCTCCTCAATGTCATTCATTTCTCTCAATCACTCAGCACTCGACACTCGGCACTCGCACTCAGTAGGTACCTGACGCTCATTGGGGGTGTGTACAGACTCCGGAGGGGCTCCTTCAGCCCAAGCGCTATAACAAGCAATTATGGCATAGATCAATGAAACATGTTGTGGCGTGCAACCCGATCCCATAAATATCCTCACAATCAGGCCCTCGGCCTCACTCATTCATCAGTCTCTCCAGTCTCTCGGGCTCTCAGAAATCATGATAAGCAGCCAAAACAGCAATGATATGATGCATCAATAATGAACAATAGAGACTAAGATGTAATATGCAAGTAAAATCGTGACTGAGTACAGAACAATAATTTAACAGATAATTCAACATGTACACGACCTCTGTGGGTCCCAACAGTGTCAACACATGGTTTAAATATGATTTATAGTTCGATTTCTCAAATATGGGGAAAAATGTACGGGTAACAACAAATTATTCAACTAAACAAATCCATAGAATTGACCAAGTCACATTCCTAAGGTGCACGCCCACACGCCCGTCACCTGGCATGTGCGTCTTCTCAAAACCAATCACTTAACACATAATCCGGGGTTTCATACCCTCAGAACTAAATTTAGAACTGTTACTTACCTCAAACTATGTAATTCTTTATTCTGCAATGCCTTTGCCTCGCGAATCGGCCTCCGAATGCCTCGAATCTAGTCACAATTAATTCGATTAAGTCAATACAAATAATAGGAATTAATTCCATATGAAAATACTAATTTTCCAACAAAATCTAAAATTTCACTCAAAACTCGCCCGTGGTGCCCACGTCTCTAAATCCGACAAAAGTTACAAAACATGAGCGCCTATTCAACTACGGGTCCAACCAAACTAATTTTACCAAATTCCTACATCAACTCGACCCTCAAATCTTCAAATCTAACCAAGAGGATTTTCAAAATTTTTCAACTTAAGTCACCAATTAAATGTTAAAACAACCATAGATTCGGGTAATTTGACCAAAATAGAGTTAAGAACACTTACCTCGTTGTTTTCCTTGAACTTAAACTTTCTGTCCATATCTTTCTTCTTCGCGAACGCGTCCCTTGCCTCGCGTCGTGAAGCACAAAAAAATGTGCTGCCCCAATTTCTTCTTCACGAACGTGGCATTTATCTCGCGGATGCAATGGCCAAAAATCCCAGGCCTTCGCAAAGGCAGAACCTCATTCGCGAACGCATAGGCCAACGCGTTTGTCCAACCTCAGCTCTCTCTTCTTTGCGAACGCGACCACCCTCTCGCGTTCGCGATGCACAACCTGCCCAGCCTTCGCGAATGTGAGACCCCTCTCGCGATCACGATGAAGGAAACCAGATAGTGTGTTAGAAAAATTCCAGCAAGGTTCCAAGTCCAAAATTCACTCTGTTAACCATTAGAAACTCACCCGAGGCCTCCGGGACCTCAACCGAACATGCCAACAAGTCCTAAAGCTTCATATGAACTTAATTGAAGCCTCAAATCACATCAAACAACGCTAAAACCACGAATCATACCCCAATTCAAATTTAATGAAACTATGAAATTTCAACTTCTACATTCAAATGCCGAAACCTATCAAATCAAGTCCGATTGACCTTAAATTATGCACACAAGTCATAAATGACATAACAGACCTATTTCAATTTTTAGAATTGGATTCCTATGCCGATAGCAAAAAGTCAATTCCCCGGTCAAACTTCCAAACTTAAATTTCTATTTTTTGCCATTTCAAGCCTAATTTAACTACAGACTTTCAAATAATTTTTCGGACACGCTCCTAAGTCCAAAATCACCATAAGGAGCTATTGGAATCATCAAAACTCTATTCCGGAGTCGTTTACACATAAGTCAACCTCCGGTCAACTAGTTTAACTTAAGCTTTAAACCTTAGAACTAAGTGTTTCAATTCATTCCAAAACCTCACCGGACCCGAACCAATTACCCCGGCAAGTCACATAATAAATATAAAGCATAAATTGAGTAGTAAATGGGGGAACGAGGTTTTAATACTCAAAACGACCGGCCGGATCGTTACACCTGGAGAGTGATAGAGACCGCATTAATCTTCAGGATGTCATCCTTCCACATGATGAAAATTTCCCCTGATAGGCCCACTGCTGGGTTTTGAATTTGGCCTGAGAAACCCAACTCCTGAATCAGGTGCTTGTGTTCAGTCATCCTGATCTCCAAGATAACAAGCATTGCTGGCTTGTGCAATTTTACCATCTCAGCACAGTGTTTCCTAAAACCCCCACTGTTGTCCCTCTAGCATTCCAGATGATGAAATTTATTAGCAGTCTGGGTGGGTGGGCTCTCCTGATTCTCCTTCACAGGGCTGGCCTCCTGTGGGGCGGTGTTCAGGTCTATTGCTGGGCTTAGTTTTACAGCTGAGTCTCCTGAGCCTTGTTCTAAGGCTAGTCTTAGACTTACCCTGCACATTACCATGTTCCTTGGGCATAGTGCGATAAGCATTTATAGCCCTCTAAACTCTATTAATTCCTCCTGTTGTAGGAGTACTGCCTTTGTCTTGGGGAACCTTAGCTTTTCTATTAGTGATTCCAACTCTTGTTGGATGCCTCTAAGTGTTTGTGGACTTTTTCCGACCCTGCCATCTGGGGTGCCAGTGTTTGTGGGATCAGTGGCCATGATGGTGCCCATAGGGAGAATAGTGGGCTGGGGATCACTTCCCCTAGTGATACAAGTGGAAAGAAGTGGAGGGTGTGACTTATCTTATCTATCAGAAGCCTGAGCTAGTTGGTTGACATTGTTTGCTGGCGCGGTGCTACCAGGGCTTGCATCATTGCATGGTTCAAACATGCAGTGACTATTTTGGCTAGGTAGTAGAAATTCTGAATAACAATTGTGATAAATATTTCTCGGTTTTTGAAGTTGAGTGGCAAGGTTGTTCCTTGGAGATCCATCTCCAGCCATGAGGTTGGGAAGTGGTACAGGGGCAGAGGTGCAAATGTGACAAAGAGGGGCATTTGCTCCTCCTCCTGATCCTGGGTTGGTGCATTTGCCTCTGCTTGTTGGGGTTGTTTGCCATTGTTTTTGGTAGGTGGGTTTACAGAGCTTTTTTCCATTTTGACTATCCACAGTTAGTTTTTAAGTCATCCCTCCCCTTAGTTTTCGTGCTAGGAAATCTCCCATCATTTGATATCTTTGGGAGGCGACGTCGTCTGTCAAATCATCATAGGAGAAATGATGAGGATGAACTAGGGGTGTAGGAGTTGGAGTGCAGAGCATCCCACTCAGGGGTGCTAGTTTTTTGCCTTCCTTACCGAGTTTGGTAGTGTGTTTGGTGGAGTTGGTTTCCGGTGTGGTCCCCACGAATTGACTTTCATTGGGGTGAATTGGTACCATATCAGGAATAGAATCGGGTATGGTAGGCTTACCCGATCTTGGTGCGTCTATTTGGCCTTGGAAGATGGGGGCATGTGTGTGTTAAATGGGCGTGTGTGCGGCGTATGGTTCTTAGTGGACCTGAGCTAGGGCACGTGCTGAGGCTTGTGGTGGGCTTGTGGTAGAATGCCTGGGGTACTCTTTAGTGGCCCAATTGATTGGTCCGGCGCCCCACGTAGACTTTGCTGACTACCTCTTTGTGGCCTAGTGTGAGTAAGCCCATAAGCATGGTGTTGGGCCTGTTTACTTGGGGTAGTCCAATTTGCAGCCCTCTAGCCCCCCTCCCCGTAGTTCCCAAGTACGGTGAACTTACCTGACTCTGGCATGTATGTCCTACTCTCCGTTCCATTGTCCTTTGCCTCCAGGTGTTTCAACTTTTGGCTCACCATTCCCTTTTGATAAAGGATGAAAAGTGCATGTTTGGAGTGTGTTTGTGTGTTATTTCGTGTGTGAGTTGCGGGAGTTCACATCACTTTTTAAGTGAAAATATGCTCATTATGTGTTTCTTATGTATAGGGATAAACTTTCACGGAAAAGGATCAAATAGGAGAAAATTTGGTGAAAAAAGAGCTGAAGAGAAAAGTCCCAGATAGCGAAGCGAGGTTCACCTTGCCAGATCGGGACCGGAGCAGCAGAAACCAGGAACGTTCCGGACAGCAAAGTGAGGGTCACTTCGCCAGATCGGGACTAGGGTAGAAAAATTTAACTTTTCCAATCCGAATTAGAAGAAGCTTGACTCAACCCTAAACCATATAAATATGAAAGTTAGCCATTTTTGAAGGGGGAGAAGACTTTGGAGAGGCAAGAACACGCTAGGAGCAAGACGAAGAATTCTTCTACGAGTTTTTCACTTCCTTCTTCCTATTTCCATTATTGGTTATGAAATTCTAATAATGTATACTATTTCTATATCATCATCCAAACAAAATGGTGGAAAAATACTTGGAGTGTGGGCCAGTGAGCTCAACTACATGAACTTTGGGACTTTTAACATCCTTAAAACCAATGACACTAGAGTCAACTAAATATGTTCAATGTCTTTGGTTGACTCTAGTATCTCTTCTACAACATAGGCATCCTCAAATTCTAGTTTGATAGATTGTTGGTATTCTACTCTGACCTTCTCCATTAGCACCTCAATTTCTGCATCTAATGTATTCTCTTTTTGGATACTATCCACAATATCAGCTTGTTGAGCATTAAATGCTTCAACTAATTGACTAATTTATGCCTCCAGGTTATGAATAGTTGTATCTTGCCTTTGGATAGTATCACATAGCCTCTGTATTTGCAGTTATTTCTCATCACTTTGTTCCATGAAACACTTTAACATATCTTTGATCTCCTTTAGGTCAGCTTCCCTGGGTTCTTTATTCATGTTAACCTCATTAAGAAAAAGCAGAACCATCATATTAAGGGGTTGGGGGAGGATAAGACATACAAGCACAATCAGAAAAATGACCATCTTGACCACCACACATATCACACACATTCCACACATAAGATTGAGTTGGTGCACATAACTCGCTCTCGGAAATATTTTGACAATTTTGCAATGGGTGGTTTTCTCCATAATATGCATAAGGAGGATCAAGAGAAGAATTGCCAACAAAACTCTCATAATTCCACGATGCCATATCTCTCAAATTAATAAGTAAAACAAAAATAAAAAAATCAAATACAAAAAAATAAAAATAAAAGTTCAAACTTGAAACCTAGCAATGTGTACACCTAGCTACATCATTTGTTCCCCGGCAACGGCGCCAAAATTTGATCACGCCTAACTCTAGTCCTAAAAAGGATAAGCGGTCGTTACAAATATAATCCGGCCTAAAAGTCCGGAGTCGAATCCCACAGAGAACTAAGGTTTAGCTACAGCTGTTTAATATTACTAAGAAGATAATCTCGAACAATTTCTAAGTCATAAAGAATGTGATTTGTTTTGATTATAAACTAACTAACTAACTAATAAATCTAAAAAGCAGTAAAACTATCAATTAACAAGGATAAGGGTTGGAGACAAGATTAAGGAGGCCTAGAGTTATGATTTTCTCAATTTTCAGATTCCTTCCCACTACGTCTTCTATAATTTCGTCTAAGTATTCTCTATCGATCGTGAGTACTTCGGGTGTCATAATTCTCTTCCAAGCAACTACCACAATTTATTAGACATATTCTTCCGAACTATGCTAGCTAGCGCTAATTCACCGCTCACTAAGATCGCACCAAGGTTTCGTTATTCCTAATCTCACCTTTAAACCCTTCGCATTGATTCCTCACATACGTTAGGAGTGATGTTATTCAACAACTACCTAAATATGTACCCTTTTCCATACAATACATACTAAATAGGCACAATCAGTTGATGGCCATTCAATCAACAACAATGAACACGTAGTTGAACAAGTAGAGAAATTCAACAACTCAATTATGTAAAAACGCCATAAGAATTTATCCTACAAAAGGTTCCATCAAAACCCTAGATAACAAACTAGCTATTCATAATCGTATGCAAAACTACAATACTAGAATTCATAACCAATAATAGAAATAGGAAGAAGGAAGTGAAAAACTCGTAAAAGAATTCTCCGCCTTGCTCCTAGCGTGTTCTTGCCTCTCCAAAGTCTTCTCCCCTTCAGAAAGAGGCTAACTTTCATATTTATATGGTTTAGGGTTGAGTTGGTCCGAAATTGCTTCTCCTAATTCGGATTGGAAAAGTTGAACTTTTCTACCCCCGTCCAGGTCTAGCAAAGTGACCCTCGCTGTCCGGGACTTTCCTGGTTTCTTCTGCTCTGGTCCCGGTATGGCGAAGTGAACCTCGCTTCGCTGTCCGGGACTTTCTCTTCAGCTCTTTTTTAACCAATTTTCTCCCATTTTATCCTTTTCTGCGCAAGTTTATCCCTACACATAATGAGCATATTTTCACTTCAAAAGCGATGTGAACTCCCGCAAGTCACACACGAAATAACACAAACACACTCCAAACATGCACTTTTCATCCTTTATCACCTTTCCCTATCGCCTGCTCCTCCGTGGGAATTTCACTATTTTCAGTCCTGTTTGCCTGATACCTGCTGGCTCATTGTTGAGCTTTCCGGTTGCTCCGGTGTCCTTGATGTTGTTTGTAGTGCACACTTCTTGTATAGATGGCCAATTCGCCCACACCCCTTGCACAGTGTACCCTCTCCCTCATACACAATAGGTTGATTGTGGTCCCCAATTACCACGGTTGTCTGGAGGGGTACCTCAATAGGCACTTGAATATATATTCGTGCTTATCTGCCTCTTATTGTGGTGGAAGTGCACGTATCTATTTTTAGGAGTTTACCTACCTTTTCCCTACTTTTTCTAGGATTTTCTTATCGTAGAATTCGGTGGGTAATTATGGTAGCCATATCCATATTGTTGTGGCTTGTATCAGGGAGTTCACCGGCACAAAGTTTGGTTTCGAGCTTCTGACGGAGAGGAAGCGGCCCATGATGAACCATGATCCTTCGTGAAGTGCATTGGTCATATTTTCCTCTTTCGCGAATTTAACTATGAAGAAATCCCAACTCAGGTCTATGAGAATTAACTGCTCGTTAGGGGTCCATAGCTGTTGTAGTTTGGTCTTTAGGACATGGTGTGGGATTTTTCGTCCACTGTTTTTAATGGTAACCGAGAACCTCCAAGATGGTAGATTCGGAGTTTTGCTCTCGGGTCAGGACAATTGGCTTAGTGTGGCCTTTGATCAGAGAAGCTTCAAGCTCTATTTCTGCTTGGTGGTATTAGGGTGATACATGCTTGACTTTGTCAAGTGTTTTTCCGATAGGATCTCCTTGAAGGTATTTTTTTAGTGCTGTTTCGACTTCCATTGGCGATGTAGTAATTTCCGGTAGATCTGGGAGTTTCAGTAGTAGCGGGGAAATTGGGTCCTGTGCAGGGGGTGGGGATGGGGCCATTAAGGGGGAGGGGGGTAATAATTGAAGAGAGTGGTTAGCGTTTCTCTCTCTGACTCACCTATTAAAGCTAAAGCTGAAGACAAGGGTATAAATATCTCTAGAACTTTATGAAGATGAATTAGGTCTCAAAGAAAATTAGAAGCCTAACAAGTAATCGTAAAGCCGTGGGAACATCATCTATTGTCACGATCCAAATCCCATAATAGATCGTGATTGCGCCCAACGATGTTGCTAGGCAAGCCAACGCGTGAACCTCCACTTAATTATCTATTTTAGATTTTTAAAATCATGAATTTCGTTACATAAATAGAATTAAGGGTGTGTTTGGTACGAACGAAAATATTTTCCGGAAAATATTTTTCAATTTTTTCATGTTTGGTAGGTTTAAATATTTTAGAAAATATTTTTCTCATGAACTCATTTTCCTCTAATTGGAGGAAAATGTTTTCCCTATCAAGAGAAGGGAAAATATTTTCCACAACTCTTTTTCAACTCTTTTTCTTTTCATGATATAAAAAAGTATTTTTTTTCATTTTAACAAAAAAAAATTACTTTTTTCATGTTGTAGAAAATTATTTTCTTTCATTTCAACAACATGATGAAGTAAAACGTATTTTCTTTCATTTCAACAAAAAGAGTATTTTTTTCATGATGTAGAAAAAATATTTTCTTTCATTTCAACAAAATGAGTATTTTCTTTTCATGATTTAGAAAAAGTATTTTATTTTATTTTAACAAAGTATTTATTTTATTTCAAAAAAATGTGTATTTTCTTTTCATGATGTAGAAAAATATATCTTTTATTTCAATACAAATAAGTACTTTATTTTCATGTTGTAGAAAGAATACTTTTTTTCAACCAAAAAAAGAGTATATTCTTTTTAGCTATGGAGCACAAATTTCAACATTGTTTTTGCGTAAAAAAGTAAAGCATCACATTAGTTCCTTTGTGTTTGTGTGAATTTTTAGAAGAATAATAAAATTCTTGAAGAAAATAGAATCCTGAAAACGTTGGATATTTGGGGGGGAGGGGGGAGGGAGGGAAGAGGAACAAGGAAATATGTGGACTTGGAGGAAGGGGGGATGAGAGTACCATAAAAAAATATTTTTCTAAAAAAATATTTTCTACTCTCTAACCAAACACTAGAAAATATTTTTTGGAAAAGATTTTTCACTCACCAACCAACAAGGAAATATAAGTGATAAAACTACTCATTTTTCATGAAAATATTTTCTAGCCATAGAAACATATGCTTTTCTTTACCACATTTTCGAGTATAAATAAATCATAAAGTAAAGTGATAATAATATAATATTAAATATAACTATGAACATCTACTAAAAATTTCAAAACCCGATGTCACAAGTGCATAATATCTACTAGAATAATACAAGACTACTACAACATCTGTCTGGAATATAAAATAGACAAGATAAAATAAATGAATATGATGGAGACTCCGCGTGCTGTGGATCGTAACATAAAATGCAGCTCACCATAAAGTCACCTCAGCAGCTGCGCTTATGCACCAAGGTGACCACTAATGTACATGTCTCAGTACCTGCACAATCAGTGCAGAAGTGTAGCATGAGTACGTAAATCAACACGTACCCAGTAAGTATCTAGCCTAACCCCGAAGAAGTAGTAACGAGGGATCGACATCGACACTTACTAGTGGTCCAATAAATCGGATATAATAAAAATAACAGGTATGAGCCATGGCAGGTAAATCAGTGGGAACAGATATAAGTACATAATGCAATCCTCAATTGAAGAGTAAACACAAGGTCCTCAAATACAGGGTACTTCCTCAAATGGAATACATAATGGTCAACACCAAATAAATGGTCACATCTTAAGTCAGAAAAACTCATGGGCACACTGACTTCTTATCAAGTATTATGCACGATCCTGCCTAGGCGAGCGACTCGATCCCATAAGAGTAACGGCACGATTTCTCGTCGTGGCGCGCGGCCCGATCTCATAATAGTACCGCTAAGGTCGTCAGCCCGTTCTCATAATCGTGTACACTGTAGAGGGTCGATCCGCACGAATCATAGATGCATCTCATAATACTGTCAAGGAGAACGACCCGATCCAAATGGTAATGTTGAGACGCTCAGCCTGATCCCATAGGAATAGTGGAACTTTCAAGAAATTTTCGGACAAATTCGTACAACATGGGAGAAATCTGTAAAAGGAAGTATAATCTCTACTGCTAATCAAGTTGTTCGCCAAATATCTAAAATATCAAGTCCGGTACTCAACGCAAGTCTATTCTTAGGCAACAATATAAACCAAAGCATTTAAACATGCATGAATAACTCAAATATTACAATTAAACCATAACGTCAGCCTAAGTCTACCAGGACCTAATCAGAAATTCTAGCATACGCACGGACACTCGTCACCTCATACGTGCGTAGCCCCCATAACATGTAGTACATAATAAATAACACCTACGGTTTAATCTTCCCCTCACAAGATTAGACAGGACTTACCTCGCTCCGAAATCCGATAACCGGCTCCAACGCCTCTCTAACTCCTCAAATCAATGCCAAATGATCCGAAACTAGCCAAACAACGTGCAACCAATCAAAATATACACAAAGACTCATAATTTTAACAATTTATAACATTCCCAACTCCACTCGAAAAGTCAACAATATCAATCCTTGGGTCCACGCACCCTGATTCCAAAAATTTTTGAAAATAATTATTACCCATAACACCACGAACTCAAATGTATAATTTATTTCTAATTCCATGTCAAAATTTATGGTCAAAATCCAAGATTATCATTTCTAGGTTTTCTTCAAAAACTCCACAATTTTCACCAATTTTTATTTTCAAATCCATATATAATTCATGTATTTAACTTGTACAATGTAGGAATCACTTACCTTGTGATGAATGATGAAAAAGCTCCTCCTAATCGCCCAAGCAAGAGAAAAAAGAGTTGAAATGAGCAAAAATCCCGACTTGCCAACTTACACACTGCTCAGGCAACCCTTCAACGCGAATGCGACATGTCCATCGCGTTCGCGAAGAACGCCCGGCTCTTGCTCCACAATATCCAAGGTTCCGGAACACCGTCCGGAGTCTGATAACACCGAAATTCACTCCAAGTCAAACTTAGCAAATTTCAAAACCTTCAAAATACAAACTTCCGATATTGAGCGCCGAAACGCTCCCGAACCATCCGATACTCAACTCGAACATACGTTCAAGTCCAAAATCACCTTACAAAGCTATAGGAACCTTCAAATCTCGATTACGATGTCGTTTACTCAAAAGTCAAACCTTGGTCAACTCTTCCAACATAAAACTTCCGAATTAAGAATTATTCTTCCAAATTAACTCCAAACTTCTCGATAATCGAAAGCAACCACACGTACAAATCATAATACATAAAATGAAGCTACTCAAGATCTCAAACCATCAAACAACATGCTAGAGCTCAAAATGACTGGTCTAGTCGTTACATCTTTGGCCCTTGCCCATGATTTCCACCCCATATTCATCTTAGGATTCTGGAATCCGCAAGCTACAAAGTTGATATAAGTTAACGAGAAAGCTTATGATTAGGAAAGAGATAGAAGAATATTTTAGGAAGAAAACTTTTTGCAGCTTGAGTTTTTGGGGATTCGTGGGAGGGGGAATATTTACTCCAGTCGACGGACGTATCAAGTTAAATTAATTAATTTTATAAGTTAAAATATTTTAAAAACATGTCATAATGTTCTTTTTTTCTTTCTTATCATGAATAATTACTTTGAGTTTTGAAGTCCTTTATTCTAAAAATTTGAAAATTACAAGGATGATAGGTGACAATGTTATATTGAAATGAATAATTATTACTCCATCCTTCTCAATTTAGGTGGCACCTTCCAGATTCATGAATTAAACGAGTTTTTCTTTGATTGTCATATTTTTATGTTTTTTAAATATTTTGAATTGTTAATTATTGTAATTTATAGTATTTTGTACATAGTTTCAAATCCGAAAAATTTAAAGATTATATATCAAAATTCACAATCAAAACTAAAAAGTTTGATACTCTAACAATATCACATAATTAAGACAAAGGTAGTAGAATATTCTTATCAATTCTCTTAATTTTTTGAAGTTCAAAATACAATAACACTGACTGGGCAATAAATTTATCAAAAAACTAAAATATGTCGTGTTCGTAATTGCAGGTAAGTTTTCTTTTAGAGAGGATCAAGGGCAGCCGTTTAAATGGGACCTATATCCACTGTGGGTATAGTAGCGAGGTAAAATATGAATCTAGCAAATGATTAAGCACACCAATGTGGGCTACAATAATCATTAATATCACCGTTAAAAAGTAATCATAATTATTCGTTTGATTTGTACAATACAGATTTTGATTATAATAATTGATGTTGGATTTGCATGGGCACTTCTAATAATGATTGATGATTTCTATTGACTATTTTTGTTAATTTGTAGTGAGGGAAGCAATGATAATACAACTTTTACTATCAAACAATTTAAAAAGTTTAAAATGGATATCTGGTACGTGTTTACACCAAATCAAACTTAATCTTAATAGTTAAAATTAAAATTAGAATACATATCACTTAATAACAAAATAGGTGTATGTATGTATGTCTTAGAATTTATAATTTGATATAAATATTCAATACGAATAAGATTTTTACAGTCCAAAATATATTTAACTATTGTATTTCCTAACAAGAATAAGAATATCAGCAGACTCTTGGATTTAGATATCTTCTTGTTATTTGAATTAAGTGTGATTGGCGAGTAATTTAAATATAATTACTAGAACATCCTTAAGCTTAATAGTGCAGTTGGTAGTGAAAACGCGAAAATAATGTGCAGTTTGATAGGTCATTATTAGTCAAACTTGTTAACATCTTAATGGCTCTTTCTATTTGCATGTTTGGCCTGATCTTCTAAAATCAACTTACTGCTATTTTTAAAAGGTGCTTTTTGAAATGATACTTTTAGAGAAAAATATTTTGTATTTGATTAAATTGAAAAGCACTTTTAAGTAATAATTTGTGTTTGGTCAAATTTTTAAAAAAATACTTTTAAGTATTTAATTACGAATAAGAACATGAAAAAATTTACTTAACAATTAATATTACTTAAGTAGTAAATAATTTTAAATCTTTATTATAAAAGTCCATAAATAGTTTTTTTTTTCATTTTTTGAAGATATAAAAATAAAATGAAAAAAAATACTTTATTCTTTCAATAATTTAAATACATTAAGACATCATTCGATTATTCACTCCAAAATTTATCATATATTAAAATTTTGTCCTAAGAGAAAATATTTATAAGGGTGTTTTTGCTAAGAGAAAAATTAAAAAAGGCTTCTGCTTCTGCTTCTCCCTTTTAGGAGAAACTATTTACTTTTAGCTTCTCAAAAATAGCATTTAACTTCTACACAAGAGTACTTTTTCTCCTCCTAAAAACTTGGGCAAACATCTTAACTTAGAAAAAATACATGACAAGCTAGCCACTAAATATAAAATAGAGCAATTTTCAATAGAAAAACTACACAATATAGCTGCTCCCAAAAAATAATAGCCTTTATATATATATATATATATA
>MCJB01048158.1:0-49748 GCA_002018475.1 Nicotiana obtusifolia | reverse complement strand
ATAAGATCTAACCAGGCAAACTCCGAAACCGGCAAATCAGGCTAAGGCCTTATTAAAGCTAAAAAAGCGCAAAGGGAATTAAGACCGATCTTGGCAATCCCGATCTACGGCCAAGGCCGAATCAAATTGAAAACTCATATCTGATCAAAGCTTGAAAGAACAAGACTTCGAAACAAGTTAAGATCAAACCTATTTGGTAAGGGTCTAATTTTTGCTAAGGCATGGTCCCGATCCCTATAAGCTTAATGGTTGAAAGCAGAGCAAATAAGAGCTCGTTTAAATCGTTTTGGACAAGGCTAAGGCCAAACTAGTTATCGCTTTGAACAAGGCTAAGGCCAAACTGGTTATTAATGTGCTTGGAACTTATTTCGAGGCTAAGGCCGGGCTAACTAGTAATTAGTCGGTCGCAATTTATAATCCTAGCTAAGGTAGGATATTTCAATGCATGAAAATCAAGGAATAACCTCGAAATATATTAGAAAATGTCTTTGTACAAAGTGGGATCTTTACAAGATTCAGGCTACAAAATATTAGCACTACATCAATCCGAGCCGTCCTCATACTCCTCAGGAAAGGTCTTTCTTCTCATTTCATCTTCGACCTTCGATGCCTCTGCCACGTCAGAAGACAAATCGAGGCCGCGGGCCTGGAGCTCCTCGAGAACAGAAAGGCGAGCTTGGCATTGAGTATACTCGATCAGTGCCTTCGATTGCTCGTGAGCTACCTCGGCGTCAGCTTTATACTGAGCTATCAAGTCATTAGCTTTGGCCTTGGTAGCAGCATTCTCCGTTTGTGCTTCCTGAAGTCGATTGGTTAGAGCCGCCCGGTCAAGGTTGAGCGACTCAACTTGGAGCCGTTGGAACTCGTTGTCCTTAAGCAGGGCTTCGATTCTTTCTTGCGCTGCCAAGGCCTGTTCTTGGAGAGCCATTTTCTCTGCAGCTAGAAGCTCAACCTTGGTTCTCCAACCGCTGCTTCAGCCTTTGCCTCGCTCAGCTCAAACCCGAGTTGATCGAACCTATTATCCATTTGCCCCATTCGATCAACGCAAGAGGCATGCTCTTTCCTTACGGAGTTTAGCTCGGCCTGGAGACTTGACAACTGATTTTCAAGCCGCCGACGTCGATCCCTTTCCAGTTCCACTCCTTCTTTGATTTGAAGGAACATTTCATGATACAGCACCGAAGACTGGAGGAAATGCAAATTAGAAATTGTCAGTACAGGCTCGAATTCAAAACACTAAGCATGGTACAAAACAAATAAGAAACCATACTGTTCAACGCTTGTTGAGCTTCATTGAATAAGCAAGCCCAATCCACAGCATTCATTGAAGCCCGGTCTTCCTCAGTCACCAAGCTATGGAGATAGCTTGCTATGCCTACCGGTGGGCCCAGTGCTCGGGCGTCCTCAGGGACAGTAAAAGTTATCACCCTCCTCTATTCAGGGTTCGAGCTCGGTGCGGGGAACTTGTCCACTAATTTGATACCAGCCGATACTCCACTTGTCTCGGCTGGGGGACTCCTTCTGGGGACTTCGAGGCCAAAAGTATCAGCCGACGGCACCCCGTCGAAAAATTCCTCGAAGACTCCTGCTGTGACTGGCACCTTGCTCGGTGTGTGTATTCTGGCATCTTGGGCATCTTTCAGAGTTGTCTCAGAGAAGGAGGGTGAATGCGCCATCTCGGGGATGTCCGAGGATCTTTGTGAAGACGCCTGCACATTGGCTCGGTCCGCGGTCCTCGCTCCCGTTTCCATAGTCTCTCCTTGGGAGGCACCGGTTTCCTCTACGCTCTGCTCGGGGGCTTCCCGAGGGGGTTTGTCATGTGCAACTTCGAAACTTTTTCCCCCTCGGAATCGTCGCTTAAAGAAATGGCGGGATCAGTGATGGTAACTTTGCGGGCCATCATCTTTCTCCTGCCCTTTTTCTTTTCGGGCTCAGCTTGGTCAGGAGCCCTTTTTCTCTTTTTTCCTCCTTCCTTCTCCGATGTGGGAAGAGGGCGAGGAGCTGCCCCACCGGTAACAGCCGACCTTAATTCGGCGTCCTTCGAGAGACCTGCAAAATATATTTTCAAAATGTTAAGTGTTGGTGTCGATTGTTTTGGAAAGCATGAATATCGTCAAAGCTCACCATGGTTTTTGGCCTCCCAAAGACCTTTTGATATCTCTCTCCAGGCCCGCTCGGAATAGGACCTCTGGGCCACGACTTTCCTGACCCACTCCATCAAGTCCTTGATTGCGGCCGGTGCCTGGGAAACGGCTGCACATCATAACACATCGGTTATACATTCAAAGATAGTATAGAAAAAGGATAAATAGAGAAGCACTTACGTTTCATGTTCCACTTCTCGGGGAACGACATACTATCGGCAGGGATTAGGTCGGAAGTTTTAAATTGAACATATCGGCTCATCCAGCCCCGATCCCTATCTTCGTCAATGCTCGAGAACGGAGCCTTGCTGGCCCGGCGAGCTAGTTTAATCAGCCCCCCTCGGAACATCCGGGGACTGTATAATTGAAGCAAATGGTCGAGGGTAAAAGGATGCCCCCTCTCGACCTTATCTACGAAAAGACGGAAAAGGTAAACTATACGCCACACAGAAGGGTGGACTTGACCTAGAGTGACCTCGTACCTCCTACAAAACTCGATGATTAGAGGGTCTATAGGTCCTAGTGTGAACGGATAAGTGTATACACTAAGGTATCCCTCCACATGTGTGGTAATGGCTTCGTTCTGAGAAGGGATTATTACCTCCTTGTCAGCCCAATGACACTCAGCCTTCACCCTTTCAAGATGTTTTGGGGTGATCGAACTGACGTATTCAGAAACCGGTTCGCCACGGCCAGGCACCGGGGAAGGCTTCTCGACCTTGAAGTCGGAGCCTATGAAGCATCCCGCTGGTATGAAAGTCTTCAATGGAGGCTCCATAGAAGGTTCCTCGGCACGGGAGGGCTCAACCTCTTCAACAGACTGGGCAGATGAAGTTTGTTTTGGGGGAACTGATTTTGAAGTTTTGGCCATTGAAGTAGCGAAAGCAAGAAACAAAGGTGAAGAGGGATTTTCCGATGAAGAAGACTAAAAGTTTTCTTTCTCTGGTAAAAAAAAAAAGCTTAAGGAAGTAATTTGATAATCAGCGTGAAAGTAAAGCAGTAAAACGCAAAGCGGGAAAGAAGTATTTATACTTTCTCAAAAGGCGGCGGTTCAGAACACGAGGTATACAAACATTAAATGCATGCATTAAATGCATGCATTAAATGCACAGGGCTCTGCAGACGAGACAGATAATGATGTCTCGTGTCAATGATCATGTGCGTCACAGCACTACCGTCACGCAAAAGGTCCTTTTAGGGTTAAACGGTTTGATGGCTTTGACTGCGTGGCATGTTTAAAGGATATGTCGACCACTTAATCAAAGTATTTGAAGAATGACGGTTCATATCGTTTTTTGTATTTACTCTCCAATAAACGAGGGGACAATCTGTATTGGGTCAAGTGCGATCGACTGCTTGAGAAGGGTCGGGCTCGAATACGATACGAGACCGGGTTGTCTCGACCCGAGGTCAGCAAGTCGAGCACGTATTTGGAGCAGCCGAGACGGGCCGACCGATATTGACCGATAGCACATCTCGTAGCGGAAGGTTAATTTCAACCGAATATTTCGTGGATTCCTGATATCTCGCCAGGAGTAAATATCTCAACCGTTATAGACGTTGAGGCACCATTTTAGGATATTTTATCCCGTAATTAAAGGGATTTACTCTGTAATTAGACTTTTACCATGTTTAGGGCTCTTTTAGCTACCTATAAGAAGGGCATTCGATCTCCTCTGTAAAGAACGACATATTATGAGAGAAAATACTATAATTATTACTATTCATCGCTATTAACACTGTTCATCAAGTTTTGTCTATTTCTTGTATTTCGTCGCCAGCTATCCTATCTCTGTGGTTTGGTTATTTCCTTTTACCTATTATCTTTTAATCATTTTACATTATATTTTGCATTGTATCAAATTGATTCACGGATCCTTAGCACCACGAACAAATTCAATTATTATCCGGTTTTAAGGGTAAACAAAAACTTTTCTAATGTATTTATGAATTACTTTCCTAAACTAATTTAAGATTTTTGTGAGTCATGGTTTATGGATATGAAATTACGGAAGAAGTGAAGTTGATCTAGCTATTCTTGTCGGTTTATTACGAAAAAAAAAAAGTGCTAACTAGCAGTTTTATTATTCTGTTCCCTGTATACAGAAGGACCAATTTTAACGGCCCCCCAGGAAAACAACTTAAATCCCAACAGAAACTACATAAGATTTTCACAACCCATCATGAAATGAACCCCTAAAAAGACAAACTGTTGAATTCCACTTTAAAGCAATTAACCCATTTAACATGAATACTACTCTAATACCAAAGTAACGACTTCACGGATGAAATTCATATATGCTTCCAAATATTTTTGTTCAAATGATAGATCACAAAATAACTTTTAGCTCAAAAACAGTGGCATATCATCTATCAAAACAAATATGTAAAATAACAGAACAACAAGCTGGTACCACTTTTAAATCTATAACTAGTACACACAACTAATAAAATAAAGAGGCAAGAAAAAGGACCTTTGACAGCAAATTTTTCTTTAATTTATGAAGTCAATACATAGGATCTCCAAGACCAATACCATACAACGAAGCTCGCTTTGAGCCAGGACCGGAACCTCGCCTAGAAACCTTGCTGTAAAGACCTCGACCTCGCCCTTTTTCACGTCCAGATCTGAACAACAAAGACCTCCAGTTCAGGTGGAGCTCAGCTGATTTTGTGAGTGTTCGGACTAACTCTCAGATGGTTTCTAAACAGATTTCGGATCTGTTTGGCGATGGTTTTTGGACAGTTTTTGAGTCGATTTTGGTGGTGGTTTTGTGTTGTTTTTGGGACTGTCTGGTGACTGATTTTGGGCTGTTTCACAACAGATTTTTGTGGCTGCTTTGGAGGAGTTTTTGATAGTATTTTTGTATTGTCTTGGAGCTGGTTACAGGTGACGAAACAGTGAGGTTTAAAAGCTGATCTGTGGCTGAAAAACATGAGTTATCATTGCCTTCACATGATGAAGAGTTAAGCAAGAGAATGGCGATGAAAACAAAATGTTCTTTGGGTGGAAAACGCTGCTCACTCTTTTCTTATTGTCCGGCTCTCAATTCTCTCTTTTCGTTTTTACTTACTCAATTGCTTCTTTTTCCTTTTCGTTCCCTTTCTAATGTTAAAAGCCAATTATATTATATAGTGTGGTGTGTGAGTTGTTAGAGAGGAAGAGTGGGGAGGTGGAAAGTGAGGTGTGTGCTGTGAGGCGACGTGAAGGGTGGGAAGTTAGGCTAGAAATAGGGGATTATGGGATTAGCAAAGTAAAAATCAAATTTTGAACAAAATTTATCTCTATAACGTTAAAGTTATTTTTTTTTTGGTTTTATTTGAAAGATAAATTAAATTATAAAGATAAAATGATTAACCAACATTTCTTATAATATAGGAAAACTAAATATTTATATGTACTTTAAATGATACGAAGAAAGATTTTATAGCTTACTTATCAAAATCTTAATTAAAAGAAACTAAATATTTTTTTTGTAATTTTCTTGTCTTGTAAATAGAAATAAAACTTATACTCAAAGAATGTGAATATTTTTTTGGCGTTTTATTTAATTAATTTTTTTTTTCAAATAAGACCTATTAAGAGTAAGATAAAAGTTCAAAATATCAAGATTAGACCTAAAAGAAATATTTACACTAAAAATAGTATCGAATTCGGTTTGGTTAAATATTAGTTGTTCACATTAACCTCCACATATTCAATTATTAGGAAGTTTCAGCCACAATACAACTTTAAAAAGACCTCATAACAGCCCCATAAGTTCAGCAACAAAAAAAAACTTATTTTTTTGATTACTAAAACATGTTTTCGACTTGTCTTTTCTTTCAAATCGAGAAACATAACCAATAGTACATAATAAGCCTCCTCTCATATAAAACAGTCATGAATTCAACTAAAATTAAGTTTGCAATAGCCAACAGTGATGCCATAACAAACATCATACTACTTTTTCGAAACTCGCATTTTTAGTCTTTACAGTCGAGCTACAGCTCGTAGAAGCTTAGATAAGGGAAAGAGAAGCATAAACTTACATTGGAATAAGTAGAACCCATGAAAACTAGTATGCAGCTACAATATAACGACCCGGCCGGTCGTTTTGAAAGAATTAGCCTCGAACCCCTATTTATTGCTCCCTCTATTTCATTTTGTGGTTACGTAACTTGTCGGGAGGGTTGGTTTTTGGTTTCAGAGTAAAATGAGACACATAGTCCCTAAAATGAAAGTTTAAATCGTAGAAATTGACCGTAGTTTGATTTGTTTGAAGACGACTCCAGAATGGAGTTTCGACGGTTCCAATAGCTCCCATAGGGTGATTTTGGTCTTAGGAGCGTGTCCGGGTGTTGATTTGGAGATCCGTAGGTCATTTTGACATTAATTGGCGAAAGTTAGAAAATTAAATAATTTTTGGGAAGTTTGACCAGGAGTGGACTTTTTGATATCGGGGTCAAATTTAAATTTCGGAAGTTGGAGTAGGTCCATAATGTCAATTATGACTTTTGTGTAAAATTTGAGGTCAATCGGACTTGATTTGATAGGTTTTGGCATCGAATGCAGAAGTTAGGAAATCTAAAGTTGATTAAGCTTGAATTGGGGTGCGACTCGTGGTTTTAGCGCTGGTTGATGTGATTTGAAGGCTCAACTAAGTTCTTATTGTATTTCAGGACATATTGGTAAGTTTGGTTGAGATCTCGGGGGCCTGGGGGTGGTTTCAGATGGTTAGCGGATCAAGTTTAAGCTTAACGAATGGCTGAAGTGTACCAGTTCTGGTGCAATCGCATCTGCGCAAGTTTGACAGGTTCGGGCTCACAGAAGCGTGAGGCCAAGAGCAGAAGCGGAACTGAGGTGGGTGGTCAGTGGTCGCAGGTTCAATGTGAAGGCCGCATAAGTGGAGCCTCTTCTGCAGAAGGATGATTGCAGAAGCGAAGTGTGAGGGAACTGAGGTGGCCAAGGTTTCTGCAGAAGCGGACGAGTGGGCGCATAAGCGCTTATGCAGATGCGGATGGATATGTGTAGGTGCGATATCTGGGAGTTTAAGTGAGCTCTGCAGATGCGGAGATTTCACTGCAAAAGTGGTACTGCAGAAGCAAATTTTGGACCACAAAAGCGAAAAGTGCTGGGCAGTGTTTAATAACGAAATGTTACACGATTTCTCTCATTTTGAACTTTGCAAACTCGGTCTAAAGCAATTTTTGAGAGGATTTTCTAGGGATTTCTTGAGGTAAGCCACTTGTGAACATTTTTATTCAATAATTTTGTTTCCCCATTGAATTTCCCACCTAGTTGTGTGTATTTAAGGTGTAATTTGAGAGTTTGAGTCTAGAGATTTGGAGAGTTTAATTTGGGGATTTGAGTGGCGATTTGGCGTCGGAATTCGGTGAACATATTTTGTGACTTTTACCTGATTCCGAGATGTGGGCCCGAGTCGACCTTTTTGGGGCGATTTTTTTAATTCTTTACTAAAGTCGTAGTTTCATTATTTAAATTAGTTTCTTATAGTGATATTTATAGTATGTAATTGTTTTGGCTAGATTCGAGCCGATCGGAGTCAGAAAATCGAGGGAAAGGCATTCTATTTGACTAATTGAGCAAGATTTGAGGTAAGTGACTTGTCTAACCTTGTGTGGGGGAAATTCCCTTAGGATTTGGTATTGTTGTAAAAATTTGTGATATGTGAGTGCCGTGTATGCGAGGTTACGAGTGTGTACATGGGCTAAATGTGAAAATTCTGCTCTTTGCTAAGCAGTTTCCCTTTTAGGCCTTAATTGAGTTTTTCTCGTACGTGTAGTCATCATGTTTAGCCTAATTTCACATGTCTACGTGTCTTATCTCTTATGTGCAATTTGTGCAACATGCTTAGTTGGATTACCTGTTTTCCTTGATGTTGTATTCAGTCTTTAACTGTAGGCTTCCTTACTGTAATTTCATTGTCCCATTGGTTATTCGTTGCGTATTTACTTTTGGGACTACGAGGCGGTACCTCGGGAGATCCCCTGTTGTGTATTTACTTTTGGGAATAGGAGGCGATACCTCGGAAGCGCCCCTGTTGCATATTTACTTTTGGGATTACGAGGCGGTACCTCGGGAGCGCCCCTGTTGTGTATTTACTTTTGGGACTGTTGTTTATCTCTATTTTCTTTGTTGTTATCTTCTGTATTTTCTCATTGTTCGCTTCTCAGTCATTTATTATATTATTATATCTTCTGCCTTGTTTCCTAGTATTTTCTGTAGGGCCCTGACCTGACCTTGTCAGTACTCTACTAAGGTTAGGCTTCGCACTTACTAGGTACCATTGTGATATCGTATCAGAGAGCATCAATATGATGATCCCCTCTGCTAGTCCTCAAGGACACGGTTCAGCAAGGTGATGCCAAGGAAGTCACTATTGGAGATGACGGTGTATTACAGATGCAGGGCAGGCTATGTGTGCCCAATCTAGATGGTTTGCATGAATTGGTTCTCCAAGAGGCTCACAGTTCGCCGGTACTCCATTCATCAAGGTGTCGTGAAAATGTATCAGGACTTGAGGCAATACTATTGGTGGAGGCGGATGAAGAAAAACATAGTGGAATATGTAGTTCGATGCTGAAATTGTCAACAGGTGAAGTATGAGCATTAGTGACCGGATGGATTGCTTTAGAAGTTAGAGATTCTCACTATGGATTTCGCTGTTGGCCTCCCACGGACTTAGAGGAAGTTCGATGTAGTTTGGGTGATTCTGGATAGATTGACCAAGTTAGCTCATTTCATTCCCATGGTTACTACTTACTCCTCGGAGCAGCTGGCTCAGGTTTACATTCGTGAGATTGTCAGGCTTCATGGCGTGCTAGTATCATCATCTCTAACCGGGTACGCAATTTACATCGCGGTTCTGGAGAGCCGTACAACGTGATTGGGTACTCGGGTGGAGTTGAGTACAACATTTCACCCTCAGACGGACGGGCAGTTCGAGCGCACTATTCAGATGTTGGACTATATGCTTTATGCATGTGTGATGGATTTTGGGGGTGCTTGGGATCAGTTCTTGCAAAACTTGCAGAGTTTTCCTACTACAACAGTTATCAGTTGAGCATTCAGATGACACCGTATGAGGCTTTGTGTGGTAGGCGGTGCCGGTCTCCAGTGGGTTGGTTCGAGCCGGGCGAGGCTAGGCTATTGGGTACATATTTGGTTCAGGATGCTTTAGAAAAGGTTAAATTAATTCAGGATCGACTTCGTACAGCCCAGTCCAAATAGAAGAATTATGTGGATCGTAAGGCTCGCGATGTTGCAGTCATGGTTGGGGAGCGGGTTTTGTTCCGAGTTTCGCCCATGAAGGGTGTTATGATGTTCGAAAAGAAGGGCAAGATGAGCCCTAGGTATATCAGGCCTTTTGAGATTCTTGAGAGGGTTGGAGAGGCGGCTTACAAACTTGCACTACCACCTAGTCTCTCTACAGTTCATCCAGTTTTCCATGTTTTCATGCTCCGTAAATATCACGACGATCTGTCTATGTGTTGGATTTTAGCTCAGTCTAGTAGGACAAGGATCTATCTTATGTCGAAGAGCCGATGGTCATTTTGGAAAGGCAGGTTCGAAAGTTGAGCTCGAAGAACATCGCTTCAGTGAAGGTTCAGAGGAGGGGTCATCCGGTCGAGGAGGTGACTTGGGAGACCGAGCATAACATGCGCAACCGTTATCCTCATATTTTCACCACATCAGGTATGTCTTTATACTCATTCGAGGATGAACGTTTATTTTAAAAGGGGGAGGAAGTAACGACCCGGCCGGTCGTTTTGAGAGAATTAGCCCCGAACCCCTATTTATTGCTCCCTATTTCATTTTTTGGTTATGTAACTTGCCCAGAGGGTTGGTTTTTGGTTTCGGAGTGAAATATGGCACGTAGTCCCTAAAATGGAAGTTTAAGTCGTATGAACTGACTGTAGTTTGATTTGTGTGAATACGACCCCGAGATGGAGTTTTGACTGTTCCAATAGCTCTGTAGGGTGATTTTGGTCTTAGGAGCGTGTCCGGATGTTGATTTGGAGGTCCGTAGGTCATTTCGGCATTAATTGGCGAAAGTTGAAAAATTGGATAATTTTATGAAGTTTGCCCAGGAGTAGACTTATTGAAATCGGGGGTGGAATTTTGATTCCGGAAGTTGAAATAGGTCCATAATGTCAAGTATGACTTGTGTGCGAAATTTGAGGTCAATCGGACTTGATTTGATAGGTTTCGGCATCGGATGTAGAAGTTAGGAGTTCTAAAGTTCATTAAGCTTGAATTGGGGTGCAATTCATGGTTTTAGCATTGTTTTATGTGTAATAAAGGCTCGACTAAGTTCGTATTGTGTTTTAGGACTGGTTGGTAGGTTTGGTTGAGGTCCGAGGGGCTTCGGAGTGGTTTCGGATGGTTAGCGGATCAGGTTGAAGCTTAAAGAATGGCTTAAGTGCACCAGTTCTAGTGCAATGACACCTGCGCAAGTTTGACCGCATGTGCGAGCTCGCAGAAGCGTGAGGCAAAGTGCAGAAGCGGAACTGGGGGGCTGGCCAGTACTCACAGGTGCGACGTGAAGGCCGCAGAAGCGGAGCCGCTTCTGCGGAAGGATGATCGTAGAAGCGGAGAGTGAGGGAACTGCAGTGGCCAAGGTTTCTGCAGAAGCGGACGAGTGGTCGTAGAAGTGCTTCCACATATGCGGATGGATGTGCGCATGTGCGATATTTGGGTGTTTAAATGAGCTCCGCAGATGCAGAGATTTCACCGCAAAAGCGCAATCGCAGAAGCAGATTTTGGACCACAAAAGCGGAAAGTGCTGGGCAGTGTTTAAAACCGAAGGATTTTGTGATTTCTCTCATTTTGGACTTTGCGAACTCGGTCTAAGGCAATTTTTGAGAGAATTTTCGAGGGATTTCTTGAGGTAAGCCACTTGTGAACATTTTTATTCAATAATCTTGTTTCCCCATTGAATTTCCCAGCTAGTTGAGTGTATTTAAGGTGGAATTTGGGAGTTTGATGCTAGGGATTTAGAGAGTTTAATTTGGGGAGTTGACTGGTGATTTGATGTCGGATTTTGGTGAATTTTGTATGGTTGGACTCGTTATCAAATGGGTGTTCATATTTTGTGACTTTTACCGGATTCCGAGATATGGGCCCGAGTCGCATTTTTGGGGCTATTTTTCAATTCTTTGCTACAGTCATAGTTTCATTATTTAAATTAGTTTTTTATAGTTATATTTATAGTATGTAATTTTTTTGGCTAGATTCGAGCCGATCGAAGTCGGAAAATAGAGGGGAAGGCATTCTACTTGACTGATTGAGCGAGATTTGAGGTAAGTGACTTCTCTAACCTTGTGTGGCAGAAATTCCATTAGGATTTGCTACTGTTGCAACAATTTGTGATATGTGAGTGTCGTGTACCCTAGGTGACGAGTGCGTACACGGGCTAAATGTGAAAATTCCGGTCTTTGCTAAGTAGCTTCCTTTTTAGGCGTTAATTGAGTTATTCTAGCACCTGTAGTCATCATGTTTAGCCTAATTTCACATGTCTACGTATCTTATCTCTTACGTGCAATTTGTGCGACATGCTTAGTTGGATTACCTATTTTCCTTGATGTTGTATTCAGTCTTTAACTGTAGGATTCCTTACTGAATTTCATTGTCCCATTGGTTATTTGTTGCATATTTGATTTTGGGACTACGAGGCGGTACCTCGAGAGTTTCCCTGCTGCATATTTACTCTTAGGACTACGAGGCGGTACCTCGGGAGCGCCCCTATTGCATACTTACTTTTGAGACTACAAGGCGGTACCTCAGGAGCACCCCTGTTGAGTATTTACTTTTGGGACAGTTGTTTACCTCTATTTGCTGTGTTGTTATCTTCTGTAATTTCTCATTGTTCACTTCTCAGTCATTTCATTATATTATTGTATCTTCTGCCTTGTTTCCTATTATTTCCAGTAGAGCTCTGACCTGGCCTCGTCACTACTCTACTGAGGTTAGGCTTGGCACTTACTAGGTACCGTTATGGTGTACTCATACTACGCTCTGCACATATCTTTGTGCAGATTCAGGTGCATCTTACTAGCCCAGATATTAGTGCGCTGTTTTGCTGCTTGGAGACTTCAAGGTACACTTGCCTGTGACCGCAGGCCTCTTAGTCCCCATCTATTCCGTTCTTCTCTTATTTCGTATGTTTTTATAGACAATGATGTAGGAGTATTTGGTACTGTACTTAAATCTTGTGACTTATATCTCACCAGGTTTTGGGATTTTTATGTATCGAGATTTGGTAGATTCGTTTTATGAAATTTTTGGGATGTTCGAGATTTAATTTCTTATCTAATGTTTCCGCGTATGGTTTAGGCTTACCTAGTCTTAGAGACTAGGTGCCGTCATGATACCCCACGGAAGGAAATTGGGGTCGTGACATACAAGAAGGAAAAAGGGAAATTAGCAAGCTGCCCGGGTTTTTCGGCTCTAGAATCACTTTGTATCACCCGTAATCACCTAGGGTTTGTGTGGGCTTTTTGTGGGAGGAGTTGCAGGGTTTCAATATGAAGTTCGTAGTCTGAAAAATGAGTGAAATAAATGATTTAATTCAGCCCTTAAAAGGCCCCTTGGCCGCCTTCTTTTGGGGATTTATTTAGTCCATTCACTTAAACAAGTAGGTGACACACCTACTTGTCACCTACCAGTCTGTGCAGTCTTACAAAAAATGCAAACATCTCTCTACTCCGATGTTGTATCACCAAAAGGTTTAATATGTTAGAAACTGGACTCGTATATCTTCAATTTGACAGGTGGATGACCCCGTAATTCTTATTATATTGAGAGAAAATCTCTGCTATATTTTACCTAATTTCCGCACATTTATGAATGTAGCTTGTGATGACCTTTGCCAACTTTTGTTCCACAACTCGCTTGACTTCAAAAGATAACACACGACTATCATACGACTAAAATAACTCAATACATAACCTTTTTATCATGTTAATTACCCTAGTCTCACCTCAAAAATACATGTTATAACATTCCCAACCTGTCGACTTTTGTCGAAGCTTATTTTCTTCAATTCTTTTAGCTTCTAAGACTTCCAACCTTTTTGGTACTTGTTATCCTTGATCTTAGATATTTGTAACCTCTACGGTAACATTATTAACTTACTTTATGTATTTTCAAAGATAATCTCATTTCTGAGCTTACATCAATTTACTTACGATGTACTGTCATGTACGAAAACATGGGTGTAACATCATTCCCCCTTAGGAACATTCGTCCTCGAATGTTGACTGATACACTTTTCAGTCTCATAACATATAGCTCTTATGAATACTTTAATACTGTCCTTGCCATCTACACAACTGTTTTGTGAATAAATCCAAAGGCCAGGGCATTCCCCTCCTTTAGGCGTCTTTCTCACATCACGGCCTGTGGTCAGAATTCTTCCAATCTTGTAACTATTGCTACCTTCTGTCATGCAGCCATACGACTCTGGTCTTGTATGTGCAACTATGCAACTCTTCTCTTCTTTTTCCTCCAGCTTCTTGCCAATCTCTAGGCCTCACTTTGCGAACATATATAGAACTATGACAAGTTGTTCCTCTGGGCATCTATAGGTATACTGAAGTTCTACCCTTGGTACTTTGTAAAACTTATGACTATTGCTATATTCTGTTTCATCGCCTATCCTTATGGCTTTACTACATCTAGGTAGGTCATACTATACCATAACACTTTCTTCGATTTATGATCTGCTACCCAACTCCAAGTTACTATCTCGCTGCTTATCCTATATGTTTAAATCTAAGTCCTTTAATGCTTAATCATTACAGTTCATCTTAACAATGGCAGCCTAATCTCATCTCATACTTTGGAACTTTTATCCATCTATCGTTGATTCACATTAATGTTGACTATAATCCACTAGTGATAACTTGAAACTTCTTACGTAATACATTTTCACTAGGGTTCACGTCTTGTCGGCTAACATCTGAAATTATTTGCTTGATCCACCTTAGGGAAGATACTATACTTCTGTAACCATATTTTGTAGAATCTCAATGCCATTCATTTTATGGGAGGTATTCTAATCTCATGTAATTCACAAAATCCCTTCTCATTGAATCATTACTTTTATCGAAAGCTATATTCCTAAATCATCCCCTTATCGTTTACCACACTCACACTCCTATTATACTATCAAAGCAACATTCCATCTCTTCTAAATGCTCCTAGTCTTAAACTCCTCTGAGTTCATTCAGGCTATACTGAGCTTTTTATAACTTATGAAAACCATCAGCTCTCTTATTTTGGTAGGCTTAATTCCGAGGCCTTACCTATTCTCGTCACCTTTCCCCCCACCTTTTCTTATCCTTACTCTTGTCTACCTAAAACCTTGTCTCTCTACCATGCTTTAGCTTGTGACCTACACATATCTATTTATACTACTAGCAACCTCCCTTTAACTTGCTATCACCATAGATTTCCTTATGTTTTTCTAGAACCTTAAGCGAGACATCTTATCTTCTCTAACTCTTCTTTACTCTCTTAACTAGACCTCTCGGTACTTGAAAACCATAGGCTGGAAGATATGCTACTAACGACACACTAACATTTCTGGATACTGAATAACGATGCTTCTATCCCTCTATCTAAAGTCTAGACTATTCACAACCTTCTGAACTTGAGTATCTCGTACCTTCTTCACCATTATCTTACTTGCCTTTAAATGTCGCATCACATCTTCTGTCGCTTTCATAACCTCTCTTCCTTATAGGTGGAATTTATATCCACACCATGAAGCTCTACTATAATACTTGCACCTCTGGTGCATACACAATCTTGCGGGAGCTTCATACTGACTTTTTATGACTCAGCTCCATGGCACGATCTGGAAACGAAAGAAGGGTAACATTTCCTAAATGCCTTGTAGCCTCTCAATTATAAGTGTGGCGCGCAACACACCCATAAGTGAGACTCTACTAGCCACGACTTTGTAGACTCCCTAGAACACGACCGCCTCTGATACCACTCTATCACGCCCCAAACATAAAGAGGTGTGGCTGGCACTCGGTGCCGTACTGGCCCAAGCTAACCACTCTGCAACTCATGATCATTCGACGATAACTAGAACATATATAGGCCAACATGCCTAAACATATTCTTTCTGTATATCTTGGGTCAACATAGCCACAACTCGTACTGTGTAACTGTAAGTGGGCAAATGCTGTATCAACGAGCCATCATGCTCAAAACATGGACACTCAGGGGCCGTCAAGGCCTTCGACATGTTGTACATATAAACCTGTGTATGCAAAGCCTCTAAGAGTATCTGACATCAAAATATGGTCAGGATAGGACACTGACTTAGCCATAAGTATATATATACATAGGACAGTCTGATAACCTCTAGACTCGGCTGTACTCTAGATGAAATGGAGCTTTGCAAATCCTCAACTGGATATCAACTATGTTTACGATAAGAGCCCGTCAAACCAGATACCTACACTTGCAAGCATGAATGCAGTGTCCCAACAATGGAATGTACTAAGTATGTAAGGCATATAACATATGAATAACTGCATTGAAACTGACCTGACATGTATATATGATATACCGAAAGTAATCTGGAGGGTCAATAAAATTCGGGAATCATTTACCTTATTCGGACTCGTAACATATCTAAGTATTGAATTATCCAACTTACCTTACAAAGGATTAGACTGAAAAGGGAAGGCTCCATTGGCCGAGAATATCTAATGTCGTGAATGTCGTGTATACATCTAATTTGCGTCATGGTATACCTTAACTTGTTCCCATATACTATCTTAGAAAGATCAAACATCTTTAGGCCTACACTGAAACATAAAAGTGGCGCTTACGCGTTTCATAAGAGACCGTTCGTAAGGATCACTCATAAATATGAATAATAGTGGCTCGTACGCTTAACATATTAGACCGTCCGTACGGCTCACAATACCCAGGTCTAGCTATGTGTGAAACTTAGACCATCCAATGCACCTACGCGTTCATACACCGTCCATAGGGCTTCACTGTACACCTACGCATTCATAGATCGTACGGAGGGATCATGTATTATACATACTCATTTCATATCAGTCATGCATACATCATTCAATCATCAATAAATAAACTCGTATTCATAAATATATAAGTTCGTGAGTAACTCATTACAGTAATCAATCTTTATTCCCTAGCCGCTTGTTACGTCATCCTTCGTATTCTATATTATTTAGATGTAAAGAACATTGTAACTATTTCGGAATAGCATTTCTATCCTTATTTCACATCACGACTCGTTTCTGGGGATTACATGATTTTGTCTACTTATAGCTATTTAATATGCTTAGCTTGTGAGGATACTCGTAATACATATACATATCCATTCATCAATACGTAACAATAGTTGCAGGAGTTACGCTCTATCAACTACATTCTTATTGCTAAACATATCATATTCTGTAGTTTGAAACTCCACAGATAGCGTATATCGTTTCTTAAAATCACCCTCGTATATAATCAACCTTTCTTAACTTGTGAGCAACGTAACTATCTTTGTGGATCTTCATCACTTTGTGAACACAAACGCATAAGTGTTAGAAGTCGTGGCATTCTTTAGGTCGAAGAATTCTTATCATTCAGTAAACTATACATTATGCGACCTTGTTGAAATATTTGTGTATAGTATCCCTCAATATACGGACACTATTTGCTTCTAACTTGTTAGACCATTCGTTCGTAATTTTTAATTCACGTCTAGACGTCTTTTTACATATGGAAGACAAGGACCTTTAAGAAGGATCTATTAACTCCTTAAGAATACATGAGATGAAAACTAACACAATCCATTTCAACATTCGTTTGACTATTTCTAGACTCATGAATGGACCTTAATCGTCAGAAGAGTACATATACAAAGACTCGCCTCTTTGAATTCCTTATAAGAGAAACCTAACTTACGGAATCATGCCAAATAAAAGAAAAGAATACCTTACATACCTCATAATATCCAGTCCAATCCTCAAGCTAACTTAACCTGCAGCTCCTTTGTCTACATGCAATGAACAATACTATCGTCACAATACGAATGCCATAACTTAACGTATTTGAACGACACAATTTATTTCACGATAAAACGGACAATACCTCCCCTATTTATATGATTACCCACAAGTTACAACAGCCAACAATAGCCCAAACAACATCAACAAACTGATAATAAGCCTTTCAAAATAGTTTTACAGTCCCGACAAGCGGCAAGCACGGTTTATGACTAAACAACTATAGTTTTAAACAACTTCTTCCTTCCATAATTTATCAAAAACATTAACCACCACTTATTCAATTATCCCTACTAAGTTTCGTCCATGATACAACTTTACAACGACCCCATAACAGTCCCACAAGTTCAGCAACTCAAAACTTATTTTTCAGATTACTTAAACACGTTTTCGACTTGTCTTTTCTTTCAAATCAAGAAACACAACCAACAGTACATAATTAAGCCTCTTCTCAAATAAAATTCCATGCATTCAACTTAAAATTAAGTTCGCAACAGCTAAGAACAACAGACTACTCTTTCGGAACTCGCACGTTCAAGTCTTTACGATCGAGCTACAACTCATAGAGATTAGATAAGGGAAAGAGAATCATAAAATTACCTTGGAATAAGTACAACCCACCAAACCTAGTCCATCTTCATCCAAAAGCATTCCCCCAAGGAAGCTACAAGAAGGATAAAGGGAAATTAGCAAACTGTCCGGGTTTTTCGGCACTAGAATCACTTCGTATCACCCGAAATCACCTACAGTTTGTGTGGGATTTTTGGGAGAGGAGTTGCAAAGTTTCAATCTGTAGTTATTAGTTGGAAAAATGTGTGAAATTAATTATCTAACTCAGCCGTTAAAAGGCCCCTTCGCCGCCCCTTTTTGGGGATTTATTTAGTCTCTTCATTTAAACAAGTAGGTGACACACCTACTAGTCACCTACCAGTCCGTGCACTCTTATGAAAACGCAAATATCTATCTACTCCGACATTCTATCACCAAACAATTTAGTAAAATAAAAACTAGACTCGCATATCTTCAATTTGATAGGTGGATCTCCCTGCAATTCTTATTATATTGAGAGAAAAGCTCTGCTATATTTGACCTAATTTTCAGCACATTTATGAATGTAACTTGTAATGACCTTTGCAACATTTATTTCACAACTCGCTGGACTTCAAAAGATAACACACGGCTATCATACGACTAAAATAACTCAACTTATAATACCTTTATCCTGTTAAGTACCCTAGTCTCACCTCAAAAAATACATGTTATAAGTTCCTAACTTGTCGACTTTTGACGAAGCTTATTTTCTTCAATTCGTTTAGCTTCTAAGACTTCCAACCCTCTTGGTACTTGTTATCTATGATCTTAAATATTTGTAACCTCCATGGTAACATGATTAACTTACTTTATGTATTTTCAAATATGATCTCATTTCTGAGCCTACATCAATTGACTTACGATATACTCTCACGTACGAAAACATGGGGTGTAAAAGGTGCATGACGAGATAACTCATTAAATCTCATGGAATACTTGGACACTGTCATAGTCCCATGGCGCCACTGCTCGAACTCGGTGTGCAATACATCCCTGAGGGTCTGCGGAACGAACTCCCTTAAAAACAGATTAGTGAACTGAGCCCAAGTAAGTGGCATTGTGCTAGCCGGCATACTCTCCTCATAAGCCTACTATCATCTTAGAAGCTGTGTCACTGAAAGTAGGAGGAGAAAACTTCATGAACCTCTCAAGTCTCCTCTCCTCCTCCTCTGATGCCAGTGGCCTAACCTCCGGTTGAACCACATTCACGGGCTGTACTGGCATAACGCTTGGAGTCTAATCAACATGAGCCCGCTAGTCTAGAGTACGGGCGGGTGGGGAGTCTGAGCTCCTTCCCCAATCTAAGAAGTAGCTGTTGCAACTGGGATCAATCCCGACTAATCCAAGGTGCCGAAGATGCTCAGGAAGTGCGCCAAGGTCTCTTGAAGTCCAAGGGTAGCAAGAGGCGCCTCGGGTGCCTGCTTCCCGACCGGAGCTACTGTTGGCTCCTCAGTCATGGCTGAGGAGCCATGACTGAAATTAGTTATACTTATTAACTAGAAATAAATGTGATAATATATCTAATTAATAATACCTATTTTTTCTAAAATACAATAGATAACAATAGTTATTGTTATTGAATTAATAGCAATTTGATGTTAAAATCTTTTTAATAAAATTCTCTTTCTATTTTAACTATTAAATAAACTTAGAATTTTAATAAATAAGTTTTACAATTAAATTAATGAGTTAGTCTTTAAATGTCTGTGTTTAACATAAATTAATCAAGTTACTTCACAATTCAATAAATGAAGTGTTTTACAAATAATTAATTGATTATATTATTTTATAATGTATTTGATGATTATATTTTATTACATTTAACTAGAATTAATTAAGTCTAATTAAGTTAATTTTAAAAGGGGTAAAAGCTCAAAGACTACAATTGTAGTTAACCAATTAAAACTCAATGTGGCTAATTGTTAAAGTCCATTTCAGCTGGACTTGGCCCAAACGCACAAGCCCAAACGTTCCAACCCGATCCAGACTCACCCCCTTCCATCCTACATGGAAATACTTGTCGCCCCAATCAACGAATGCCACGCCACCCATCCTTTATACTCACAAATGAATCTGGGCCGTTGATCCAACGATCAATGGTCCATTATTAATCTTTGTTCTTCTTTTATTTTGAAGTCTTTGCCAGATCTTATTCTAACCGTTAGATCACAAATCCAACGGTCATCCCTTTTCCTCACAATAAAACTTTTAGTTATTTTAAACTCTGAAATATCAGGGCCGTTGATCAAATGATCTAACGGCCCAGATTCACTCATGCATTTTAAACTCACCAAACGCCCCTAACAATTCTCCCCTGGTTTTTCTTTGTGCCGCAGTTCTTTTCAAAGGGTTTCACATGAACCATGTGTAAGTAGTGTTTCTTTTGATGGGAATAAAGAGTCTTGAGTCGTAGTGCTAATTAGAGGCAATTCTTCTTGATTTTGTTGTGCCTTGAGAGCAGTGAGTGCCGTATTTATGATGCATAGGCTCAGTTCTTGACTCATATATAAGTTCTTAAAATACTTGATTCTGCTTAACTGCTTTGACTATAGTGTTGGGATAGATCCGGTCCAACGTAAGTTATGTGCCAATGTGTGTGAGAGATTTTCTTATTGATTTACTGTGCATGTCATTTGATGTCTAGAACATGCCCTGTGTGTTTGCAAAGCGAAATAGTAGTCTTATTCGGTCTAGAAAGTGACAGAGGCATTTCTTTGTTGAGGCTGACATATGCCTTTTTCCATACCTAATTATATGTATCCTGGTTAGGCCCATTGATCCTGTAATCCTATTTCTTGGTAACCACATGTCACGGTCCCAATTTCCACCTTAAAATGTCGTGATGGCATCTTGTCTAAGACTAGGTAAGCCTAATATTTAGTGATAGCTTAATAGAAATAAGCAAACTGAGATACTAAAATAAATCCAATAAGCTCATATAAATTCCCAAAGTAGAACATCAACCACATAATTTCCAAAACCAGTGGAATTGAGTCATAAACTCTACAAAATATTCTAAACGTTTACTACAACATTGTTTGATAAAGGATATAACAGTATTGAGATGATAACGAAAGGTGACTTCGAGGCCTGCGGACGTCGGGCAAGTATATATTGAAGTCTCCTGAAAGCAGCTAACCAATCAATCTCTAGCGTCTAGCACGGGCAGACATACCTGGATCTGCACAAAAATGAGCAGAAGTGTAGTATGAGTACACCACAACGGCACCCAATAAGTATCAAGCCTAATATCGGTAGAGTGACGAGGCCAGGTCAAGACATCTACTAGGACAAGATAAGCAAAAACAAAATATAACAACGTGAAGTAATTGAAAGAGGAGAAAATGAATGATAACAAAGCAGTTTAGTAACGTAAACTAATGATAAAATTTTAAACAAAATGACAACAAGAAGGAAACACATAATGAGAACCACAAATAATCAAATACGGACAAAACTGGTAAGACAATGAAGAATAAAAGCAACAAGAACTGTTCAACAAATAACTCTTTTCAATATGAAAAGCACAATAAGAATCACAATCGAGGTACCACCTTGTATTCACATTTCACAAGTTCAATCACAATCTTTCCTTATATCACCGCGTGAGCCTACATTTAGTTTTGAAAATTATTTTTCCCGAAATAGCTACATGCATTTAGCCAGCCTTATAACGCCACATTGCTTCAAGTAGTTCCCCTACTAGCAACACACGTATCAAGCCCACTTATGTCACCTCATGTGTATCAACCCCTAATCATATACCACCGCATGCGTATCTATATCACAACATAATCACAACTCGCGCCACAAGTGCCCATATGCCACAACTTGCCGAATGATACAAGAAAGATATCTCAACAATTGCTCAACAAGAAAGATATCTCAACAATTAACAACCTTACCTCAATGTGATAACAACTTTTACAACTTCAACAACAATAACTTAACAAGAAGATATTCCATGAAATAAAAACTTCAAATAAAAGTAATTCAATAATATAAGAGGCAACAAGACAATAAGGAAGGCAATAACTTCAATTAAAGAATATAAGGGCAAAATAATAAGTAAGAGGTAGGGCAAATGTTAACAATTTTAAATAAAGCATGTAAGGGTAGATTAACACATGTAAGAGTAGATTAACAATGAGGGATATGACATGTTATGGCAATGCAATTAAAGGCATTGAAAGAGTCTAAATAAATTAAACCGGTCAATTACCACATATAGCCCGTGTACCCACTCGTCACCTTGCGTACACGACTTTCACATAACATAAATAGCACAATCAACCCAAATCCTAAGTGGTAGTTCCCCCACACAAAGTTAGGCAAGATAGTTTACCTCAACTAGCCTAACTCAACCGTCAAAAATAGCCTTTCCACTAAAATTCGCCTACACACGGCTTAAATTTAACCAAAATTGACTTAATAACATCAAAACAATGCAAGAGAAATCAATTACAATAGACAAATCTATGATATTTACACATTTCCCAAAAAGACAACTCCGAGCTCTGCCGGTCAAAATCGGGTCTAAGGGCAGATTCCGACTAACCATAACCCCAAGAGTCCATATATCTGATTAGTTTTCAAATTCGAGTCAAAATTGACTCTTAAAACTCAAATCTTTATTTTTCAAAACTTTGACAAAAATCCCTAAATTTGCTCTTTGATTAACATAATTTTGATATTAAATCTAAGATATTATCATGATATATAGTTGGAAGTTGATTAGAATCACTTACCTAATGTTTGTAGATAAAATCCCCTCTCCAAATCGTCTCCTACCGAGTATAGGGTTCTAAAATGAGAGAAAATGATGAAAAATCTCGACTCCCAGCCCTTTTATTTAGTTGCAGGTGTCGCATTTGTGACATATGGTTCGGATTTGTGAACCCTCTCAATTGTTGAACAGGGATTGCATTTACGAATCCTAAGAGACTCCTTAACAGTCTCAATTACGAAGCTAATACCTTCTGCAAAAGCAACCCATTGGTCACAATTGTGAACCCTACCCAGGCCTACGGACTTCGCAAATGCGAAGGGGAAAGTTGCATTTGCGACATCTGACCACCCTCATCCCCTTCACAATTGCGAGGCTGGTGCTTGCAATTGCGATATCAGAGCACCAGCGCACCAGCAATCCAACAATTCTATTTTTAGTCCAAACGATTCCGAATCACGTCCGAAACTCATCCGAGTCCTGGGGGTTTCAAACCAAACATCCATGCAAGTCTAAAAACATCATACGAACTCGCTCGCACGATTAAAACACAAAAATAATCTCTAGATCTACGAATCGGACACCAAACCATGAATTTCAATGTAAAGTTCAAGAACCTCTAGAAATGCAACCAAGCGTCCAAATCCTATGAAATCAACTCAACGGACACCAAATTTTGCAAACAAGTTCTAAATAGCATAACGAACCTATTCCAAGTCCCAAGACCAAATTCCGAACCTGATAGCCAAAAGTCAACCTACAATCAAAATTCAAAACTTCAAATTGCTAATTTTTGACAAATCAACGTACGACCCTCCAAATTCGATTTTGGGCATACGCCCAAGTCCAAAATCACGGTATGAAGCTATCAGAGCCATTAAAACACCATTCCGGGGTCTTTTTCACAAAAATCAAAGTCTGGTCAAGATTTCTAACTTAAATTTTTAAATTAAGAACCAAAGGGGTCTAAATCAACCTGAAACCTTCCTGGAACGAAACCAATCAACCCCGTAATTCCTAAAACCAAAATTACACATGTGTGAAACATAAAAAATATGGTGCAAATATACAAAACAATCGGTCGAGTCATTACATTCCCCCTCTTAAAACAAGTGTTCTTCCTCGAACGTGCATAGAGACATACCTGAAGTGACGAATAGGTGAGGATAATAACTCCACATGTCATGCTCGGTCTCCCAGGTCACCTCCTCGATCGGATGACCCCTCTATTGAACCTTCCCTGAAGATTCGTTCACCTCAACTTCCAGACCTGTATGTCCAAGATAGCCACTGATTCCTCAACATAAGTCAAATCCTTGTCCAATTGGACTGAGCTAAAGTCTAATACATGGGACGAATCACCATAATACTTTCGAGCATAGAAACATGGAACACCGGGTGAACTGCCGATAGATTAGGTGGCAATGCAAGCTTGTATACATCCTCACCATCTCTCTCAAGGATCTCAAAAGGACCGTTATACCTAGGGCTCAACTTAACCTTCTTCTCGAGCCTCATCACACCCTCATGGGTGAAATCGAGAGCAAAACCCTCTCTCCAATCATAAATGCTACATCACGAGCTCTCCGATTGGCATAATTCTTCTGCCTAGACTGTGTTATATGAAGCCGATCTTGGATCAACTTGACTTTCTGCAAGACATCTCGCCACCTCCCATATAGGGCCTCATAAGGAGGCATCTAAATACTCGATTGATAGTTATTGTTGTAGGCGAACTCTACAAGCGGAAAGAGCCGATCCCAAGAAACCTTGAAATCCATAACACAAGCATGAATCATATCCTCTAATATCTGAATAGTGCGTTCACGTTGCCCATCCGTCTGGGGGTGAGATGATATACTTAACTCAACCCATGTGCCTAACTCACACTGCACAGCTCTCCAGAAATACGATGTGAACTCATACCTCGATCGGAGATAATGGACACTAGCACACCCCTGGAGATGAACAATATCATAAACATAAATCTGAGCTTGCTGCTCTGAACAATAGGTAGTCACCACTGGAATGAAATGAGTCGACTTGGTCAACTTGTCCATAATCACCCATACTGCGTCAAATTTCTTCAAAGATTGTGGGAGGCTAACAACTAAGTCCATGGTAACACGTTCCCGTTTTTACTCGGGTATCTCAAGTCTCTAAAGCAAACCGCCTGGACTCTGTACTTCATCTGCTGACAATTTATGCACCAAGCCACATACTCCACTATATCTTTCTTCATTCCCCTATACCAATAGTGGTGCCTCAAATCCTAATACATCTTAGCTACACCCGGATGAATAGAGTACCACGAACTTTGGGCCTCCTCAACGATCAACTCATGCAACCCATCCACATTGGGCACACATAACCAGCCTTACATCTGCAACACCTTATCATCTCCAATAGAAACCTCCTTAGTATCGGTGTGCTGTACCGTGTCCTTAAGGACAAGAAAATAGGGGTCGTCATACTGATGCTCTCTGATGCGCTCATATAAAGAAGACCGAGAAACCATGCAAGCAGGAACCCGACTGCGCTTCGAAACACCCAGTCTAAAAAATTGATTGGCCAAGGCCTGAACATCTATGGCTAGTGGCCTCTCTACTGCCGGTAGGTATGCCAAACTACCCATACTCTCTGCCTTTTGACTCAAGGCATCGACCACCACATTGGCTTTCACAGGATGATATATAATAGTGATATCATAGTCTTTAAGAAACTCTAACCATCTCTGTTGCTCCAACTTAAGATCTTTCTGCTTGAACAGATGCTGGAGACTTCGGTGGTCGGTATAGACTTCACATGAAACACCATACAAATAGTGCCTCCAAATCTTCAATGCATGAACAATAGCTGCAAATTCCAAGTCGTGAATCGGATAATTTTTCTCATGAACCTTCAGTTCCCGAGACGCGTAGGCAATCACCCTACCATCTTGCATCAATATTATGCCAAGTCCAATATGTGATTCATCACAATACACAATGTAAGACACCGAACCCATAAACAACACCAACACTGGTGTTGTAGTCAAAACAGTCTTAAGCTTTTGAAAGTTCGCCTCACACTGCTCGGACCATCTGAAAGGAGAACCTTTTTGGGTCAATCTAGTCATGGGTGCAGTAATGGATGAGAAATGCTCTACGAAACAACAATAATACCCAGCCAAACCAAAAAAACTCTGAATCTTAGTAGCTGAAGACGGTCTGGGCCAACTCTTAACTGCTTCAATCTTCTTCGGATCTACCTTGATTGCCTCACTCGACACCACATAACCCAAAAACGCCACTAAATCAAGCCAGAATTCACACTTTGAGAATTTTGCATATAACTTCATCTCTCTCAAATTTGGAGCACGATCCTCAGATGCTGCTCATGATCCTTCCGACTGCGGGAGTACACCAAGATGTCGTCAATAAACACAATGATGAATAAATGAAGATATGGCTGGAATACACTGTTCATCAGGTGCATAAATGCTAGTGGGGCATTAGTTGTTGCAATATTAAACGCGGAAACAAGAAAACAAAAAATAGAAGCAAGACGCTCTATGAATTATCAGGACAACAAGTAGGACCGAGTCTACTTACCTTCTTGATGAAAATCAACGAGTACCTATACTATTCGAGCGACCCTCAAGACAATGATTCTCTTGCAAATTGTTCGATCAAACAAAGAATGAGTTCAATTTTGAATCATACCAAATTGGACAAGTTTAAGTCACACGTTTTTAGTAGCAATATGGCTGCCGATTTTCTATTATCAAAATAATGTAAGGTGCCAAAAATAATGAAGTGTTTAGGCTTATATAGAATGAGCCTTGTCCTAAGTTAACTAGGAATCAAACAACTAACAAAAAAGGCACACAAATGGCTAAGTAATTCGACGGTCACGCAGGACCCCAAATAACTAAGAATTATTTTCTTCCATAACTACATAATAATCTCAACACAGTAACAAGAATCACACACCAAACATCATAATGTGCTTAGAAACGCTTGGCTCTTCTTCACCATCAAATGTGCATCATGAAGCTCTTTAGCTTGACTTCTCGTGAAAGGTCTTGAAGTCTTAAACGTATCATGATCAGGTTGACCTGTATCATCCTCCCCTTCTTGGGAAGATTTCGTCCTCGAAATCGAACCTTCTTCATCTTTCAAAGCAACACAAGGAGTCAAGTCAGTGACATTGAATGTCTTAGAAATAGTATAATCATCAGGCAGATCTATGACATAGGCATTATTATTGATCTTCTGCAACACTTATAATGGTCCATCTCCTCGCGGAGCCAACTTCCCTTTCCTATGGTTTGAAAACCGTTCCTTGCGGAAGTGCACCCAAACCCAGTCACCTTTCTTTAGGTCCAGCTTTTTCCTTCCTTTATTCTTCTTGACCGCTACCTTGTCATGAGCTTCCTCCAAAGTTTTCCTCACCTTAGCATGCAATTCGAGCAACGCGGCTGCCCGGTTTTCTCCATCAATGCTAATAACTGCATCTCTCGGCAAAGGAACAAGATCAAGTGGTATCAAAAGATTAAAACCATAAACACATTCAAATGGAGTAATGCTAGTCATGCAATGAACATTTCTATTATATGCAAACTCCATAATAGGTAATCGGTCAGCCCAAGTGCCGGACTTCCTTTTGGCCAAAGCTTGAAGAAGAGCTCCCAAGGTGCGATTAACAACCTCAGTTTGACCGTTAGTCTGTGGATGATGTGATGTAGAAAACAACAATATGGTGCCAGGAGCACCCCACAAACACTTCCAAAAGTGACTCAAAAACTTAGCATCCCTATCACTAACAATAGTTCGAGGCACACCATGCAACTTTAATACATTAGCAATAAGCAAAGAAGCAACATGTTGTGCATCATCACATTTTTTACAAGGAATGAAATGAGCCATCTTAGAAAACCTATCATCAACCACATAAATGCTATCATGACCACCCCTAGATCGGGGCAGCCCCATCACAAAATCCATCGAAACATCTACCCAAGGACTAATAGGAACGGGTAAGGGAGTATGCAAACCATGATTATTAGACCTAGACTTAGCTCTTTTAGACTCAAAACATGCTCCACATACTCTCTCGACATCTCGCTTCATCTTAAGCCAAACGAACTGTTACCCTAATATAGCTAAAGTCTTATCCACCCCAATGTGTCCCATCAAGCCCCCACAATGCGCCTCACGCACCAACAACTCTCGACACGAGGACTTGGGTATGCAAACTCTCCCCTTCTTAAAAAAGTACCCATCATGCCACTGATACTTCTCAACCCGCTGCCCACTAGTTATGGCATCACACACACTCTTATGTTAAAAAAAATCATGCTCATGCATAGACTTAATACTCTCAAAACCCATCAACCTTGCTAACATGATAGCCAAAGCAAACTTCCTAGATAGTGTGTCAGCTACTACATTCTCCTTTCTCTTATTGTAATGAATGAGGTAAGGGAAACTCTCAATGAACTCTACCAACTAGGCATGTCGTTTATTTAGTTTCTCTTGACCTCTAAGATGTTTGAGTGACTCATGATCACTCCTAATTAAAAATTCCTTAGGCCATAGGTAATGTTGCCAATACCCTAAAGCTCTCACGAGGGCATACAACTCTTTGTCATACGTAAAGTAATTCAAGGCAGCTGTCACGACCCAAATCGGAGGGCCATGACGGGCACCCGGGCCTTACGTGCCGAGTACCAATGTACATTTTATCTAACCTTTCTTATTATCTATAAGGGCCGACGAGATCAGTATGAATGGCAGACATTAATCCTAATCGACCAAAATTCCAGATAATGACTTAAACATATATATAACATGGCCAACAAGGCTGTCATGAAAAACTATACAACAAAAATAAATTTGCCGACAAGGCAATCCCAACTATACATGAGTCGACACTTGTCTATGAGCCTCTACAGGAACATAAGTGATGCAACATGGCCGGAACAGGGCCCCGACATACCCATAATGCCTATAACAAAAATGCATACCAAGACCACGGCAAGTCCGGAGAAGGGATCTCGCTAATAATCGCTGAACTGGCAGCCTACTATGGTGGGGGAGCTTCGTCTACATGTCTATCAGGACCTGCAGCACGACATGCAGTGTCCACAAATAAAAGGACATCAGTACGAATAAGGTACTGAGTATGTAAGACAGGAAAGCATAATGTAAGAACAGTAATGTGCATAAGGATAGAAAATATACACCCTGTAACATCTGAGTGCTTCTGAGGGCGACTAATCATGCAATGCCTGATGTGCATTTACATATATATCCTTTAAAAATCATCATATACATACTCCTCTGTGGGCCTCATCATCATCATATCAGGCCCCGGCCATCACAAGGCTCGGTAACATCATACCCAACTGATCAGTGGTTGCACACTAGGTGTCATACCCGGTCGACTATAGGGCGGACTCGGTAGAGTAAAATAGATGCCGACTATAGTGCGGCTCAGTAGAGTAAAATAGATACATATATATAGTTGCACAATAGGTCCCATACCCGGCTGACTATAGCGCGGCTCGGTAGAGTAAAATAGATAATGCATGCTGGACCCATTGGAATCACACTTTGAACCCTTTGGAGTGGCGTAAGGTCAAAGAAGTAACATCAACATCAATCCTCCCATAAGAGGGGAAACAATATAAGTACTACTTGCTTCTAAGAGTAGAGTATCTTTGGAGGCTCGTTCATTGCATTATGTACAATCAGAGCCATGCAAAAGAAGGAAAGGGATAGCCTCACATACCTCTTATATTCTGCCCCAATCTCAAGCTATGCAACCATCACAACTCCTTAGTGTACAATAAGAGAAACGATACTATCGTCATCATTTAAGCGTCATAACTATTATGTATCGACCACAACCTATTTTACGATGAAACGGACAGCACCTCCCCTATATATATGACTTCACACAATTCAAAACAATAACCAGACAACCCAAACAACATCAATAATAATCATATTGAGCCTCCCAAAACTGTCCACGCACAAGCTAATCACTTCATACATACGATGGTCACCGTAGTCGTGTCAAACGACCCGGAAATGTTACGAAGAACTATCAGCCCACAACCCTAAATCTATATGGTGTTTCTCCACATCCTTCTTCCTCCAAAAATCCACAAAAAATTAGTAAAATACGCAGCCCAACAGCAACACAAAACAGTCCACAAAACAGTCCGCTACAAGTGAATAACTCGAACTCACGGCTTCCGATCACCGTCCCGTGAGTTCTTACTTGTATGGAACGAATTACCATGAATTCGCAGGAGAAAAAATGTATGAATGAGATCAGTAAACATACCTTACTTGTTGGATAGCTCGGCTCTTTCCTTGATTCTTCAAACTCTAGGTTTCACCCCCAATTAGAACTTGAAAGAGAGGGAAAATCGATTAGGGTTTGTGTGGGATTTTTGGGGAGGGGTTGCAGGGGTTCAACTTGGTTTTGAAGGCCTGAAATAAGGGTGAAATAACTGAGTCTATAATCTCATAAAATTCCTCTCTTGTCCGACTTTGGGACTTTTAATTTTGTTCTCTAATTTTGGCAAGTAGGTGATGCACCTACTTGTCACCTACCAATCTGCGCAGGTTTGCGGAAATACAATTATCTCTATACTCCAAGATTGTATTGACAAACGATTTAATGTGTTGGAAACTACACTCATAGATCTTTAATTTGGTAGGTAGATCATCCCGTAATTCCTTGTAAATTGGGAGAAAAGCTTAGAAACATTTGACCTAATGTTTAAGTAAAATTATGAACCTAAGTTGCGACAACTTTTGTCGACTTTTGTTTCATAACTCGTTTGACTTCAAGACTTATGAAACGGGTATTATATGCTTCAAATATCTTAAAACATGACCTCTTGGTAATATTAATCACCCCTTGATTTACCCGAAAATACGAGTTACAACATCCTTGATTCGTTTAACTTCTAATACTGGTTAACCACCCTTATACACCCTTGCATCATTTAAGACCAATAGGACTAAATTCTCATCATCTCAAATATAATCTCTTATCGGACCTACGTAGACTAACTTATGGCGTAAGCTAACGTATGCAAATATGGGTTGTAACAGCAGCCCTCTTCTACTTTTCACTAAAATAGGCAATAGGCTTTCCATCTTGCATAAGAACGCCTCCAATTCCCACACCCGAGGCGTCACACTCAATTTCAAACGCCTTAAAAAAATCAGGCAACTGTAATAAAGGGGCAAAACTAAGCCTATGTTTCAACTCTTGGAAGGCACCCTCTTGCGGCTCCCACCACACAAAGGCATGTCTTTTCTCACCAGCTCGGTGAGTGGTGCTGCTATGGTGCTAAAGTCTTTGACAAAGCATCTATAGAAACTAGCTACTCCATGGAAACTTCTAACATGCGAAACGGTAGTAGGGTAGGCCGATCTCTAATAGCTTCAACCTTAGATTCATCTACCTCAACACCATTAATACATACAAAAAATCCCAAAAATACAACTCTCTCCACACAAAAGGCACACTTCTTATAATTAACATATTGCTTTTCGCCTCTCAACACTTCAAACACTTGCTTTAAGTGATTAACATGGTCATCCAATCTTCTACTATAAATTAGGATATCATCAAAGTAGACAACCACAAACTTATTAAGAAACGGTTTAAGCACATGATTCATTAATCGCATGAACATACTAGGTGCGTTGGAGACACCAAAAGGCATCACCAACCATTCATATAGATCAAACTTGGTATTGAATGCAGTTTTCCACTCATCACCCGATTTCATACGGATTTGGTGGTACCGGACCTAAGATCAATCTTAGAAAACACACTTGAACCATATAACTCATCTAGCATGTCATCTAATCTAGGGATATGATGACGATACTTTACCGTTATCTTGTTGACGACTCGACAATCAACACACATCCTCCAGGTGCTGTCTTTCTTTGGAACCAAGATCAATAACTTAGACTCTCTCGAACTAGCCCCTTTATCAATAGCTCATCCACTTGTCGTTGCAACTCCTTAGTATCCTGTGGATTGCTTCGATATGCTGGTTTGTTCGGAATTTATGACCCCGGAACAAAGTCAGTTTGGTGTTCTATCCCTCTTAATGGAGGTAGTCCACTCGGCATCTCCTCGGGAAACATGTCCCTATATTCCTGCAAAAAATCACTAACAACACTAAACAAGGGGTGAGCATTAGTAGAAACTTCATCATTAGAGCTGAAGTAAACACCCTTATGAATTAGGCAAATTAAGAGTTTAGAACTATCATTACCTCTCAAATACTCACCTGGTTGCATCATAGCACAAATATTACCTGACAGGTTTGCTGTACTCGCATTGGTCACGTCTTCGGTTTTGGTCTTCATTAGAGCCTTAGCTCTAGCCGCCTCTTTCAATTCCCGCATGCGCTTGTAATCATCACTAACCTATTGAGGTGTTAAGGGCTTAAGTATATAACTCTTGTCCTCCAGCTTGGCCTTATAAGTGTTGGCCTTTCCATCATGATCAACACACCTATCAAACTACCAAGGCCTACCCAATAGTAAATGGCACGCCTGCATAGGCTCCATATCGCACAAGATTTCAACCTGATAGGCTCCCACCTTGAACTTAATAAGTGCCTCTTTTACCACCTTTAACTCACCACATTCACTCATCCACTGCAATAGATAAGGTAGGGGATGTTTCCTCATAGGTATATTAAGTTGAGTCACTAATGTGTGGCTCACTACATTAGTGCAACTTCCGGAATCAATTATCATCGAACACACCTTTCCTTTCACCCTACATCTAGCATGAAGCAAGTTCTCATGCTGGACATCTCCTTCCTCCTATACGCTGATAGTGCTCAAGTTCCTATGTACCACTAAGAACATATTCATACCCTCATCTTCTAACTCTCCTTCGCCGCACTCAACTAATTCGGCCCCCTTATCTTCCTCAATCTCTTCTTCACTTTCTTCTTCACACATAGTACCATCATCAAGAACTAACATGGTCCTCGGTTTTGGCTTACTATAGGCTCTCGGGTTTGGCTTGCTCCCCCAGTGTTCAGTGTTTTCCACTCTTTGTTTCGACGTATGATGGTTGAATGGGGACCCCCTCTATATCGAGCTGCCCGGCTTTCTTTAATCATCTTTTCAGCTTCAATGGCAGCTAAGAACACATCATGAAGAGCAATGAATGCATGTAGCCTCAACTGATTGGAGATCTTCTTCTTCTTCTTCAACTTCCATGTCAAGTGATGACGAATCTTCTCAAAGTCATCATAGTATTCTTCCACGGACTTCAACCCTTTTTTCAAATCATAAAACTTCCGTAACTGCTCTTGCTTGTGCCATGGGTTTACATACTAACGGGTCATTATTTTCTTCAATTCCACCCAGGTTATGCGTGCAGGCTGGTTATGTCTAACTATGGATCTTTTATCAGCCTCCCACCAAGTAGAAGCATAGGACTCGAAAGCAGCAATGGCATATGTAGCCTTCTTCTCCTCAGTCATATCATTAATTTCAAATATCTGCTCAACTTGACGTTTCCATTCTAAAAATCCGTCAGGATCAATAGTCCCCTTGAAGGCAGGGATAGTAACCTTGACGCTATTCAACCCACTGTCTCGGACATGGTCTCTGCCCCCTTGGTTTGGTAAAATTGGTTGGAAGTCCTCATAATGCTCAGCATATTCATCAAACTCATGCTAAGTTCCTTCCACCAAAACCTCTAAGCCTCCCTCTCGAACCACGATCATAACCACTTCTTCCCATGTAGACTCGGTCTTCATTTTGTTGCCCTACTCTTGGATTTCGTGGCCCCAAATCATCATCTTCAAATTCCTCGAATTTGGGTTGATCATCCTCTCGAGCTGCTCTTATATACTCGATGGGTGCTACATTTCTCCTGGATAGCATTAATGGTGGTGTGACACCACGGGGAATCCCCGTGGTCCTGATAATTTGAGAACCTCCGTTCCTCAGATCGTTTTGGCGAGCTAACTCCGCGAACTACTCGGGTCTGACGGTGGAACCGTCACTAGTTCCTTCTCCGGCATGCTTCTGATTGCTAGAGGATCTTTCAATGTTCTCCACTCGGGCACTAATTTCCCTTACTTCGGGCAAGAGGTCGGCCAAAGTAATGTCGATCACAACCTTTTCTCCTTCCGTAGCCATGTACCTGAAAAAGAAACAAGACTAGAGAATGTGTTAAGGTTAGTTAAAAAATACGCTCTCTCACTTTTTGAATGACTCTCGGGTTCACTCAAATTTCGGGTAGTATTTCACACTTGTCTTCAAATTGACTTCCTCTAATTGATCAAGTTCCTTTAGCGACCTTTCAAGTTCACAAGTTCAATAGTTTATTCGGCGTGAGTGAATTTATTTGACTCGATAGGAAGACAACTTTTAAAGTGAGCACAAGAAGCTAAGAATTATCTACGAAAGTGGAAATTCGGAGTTTTAGCAGAGGTCCTACAAGCTCAAAGATTAGTAATTACTTAAGTAGGAAATTACCTGAGAATTACTAATTAGAATTAATATAATTCAAGAAGGAATTTCGAAATAGTAAAGGGAAAGAAATTTTTGAAGCTTTCCCACCTTATTTTGGAGAAGAGCAATCCTCTCTCCTTAGCTCTTAGGATTTTCGGCCCCCCATCTCCTTTTCCGACACAAATTTTCCCCTCCTCTCCTTGTCCAAATTGAATTTCACTTCTTGAAACTTCTCCCTTTTGGATTAGGAGTTGTTTCCTTGTTGGACAAGAATTAGGGTTTCCTATTCCTCCTCCTCCTCCTCCCAAATTCGGCCTCTTTTCTTTCTCTCTCTCATGTTCAAGACTTCCCCAAGAACTATCAAATTAATGTTCAAGAACTTCAATAATTCAAGGAAGACTAGTTAAGAACGATTGAGGATTCAAGACTCTCTTCAAGAATAACATAAAACTCTTCAAGAACTACAATTTTAACTCCAAGGTCTAATACATTCAGATTTATTTTTGTTGACCAGCTGCCCAGATGCTGCCTCATACGCATACAAGACTTCATTATCAATTGTAAGGAAGTGGCATCAGAAGAGGAGAATATGATTGTGTCACCTGCATATGATAGGTGGTTTATTTTTGGACTCCAATTGGGCAGGCCAAAGTCACAGAAATACAAGTTTAGGTGTAGAGCATTCAATCCTCTTGAAAGAGCTTCAGCATCAAGAATGAACAAAGTAGGTGATAGTGGATCACCTTGCTTGACACCTCTTGTTGATTTGAAGAAGCCATGTGACTGACCATTGATGAGCACTGAGTACCAGTTGTTTTCAATAGTGTCAAACACAAGGCCAATGAAGGCTTCACTAAATCCCATTTTCCTTAGTGTTTTTGTCAGAAATAACCAAGATAGTCGATCAAAAGCTTTTGCCATGTCAAGTGTATAACAACATTTGGCCTACTTTTGTTCTTAGTCCAATGTCTGTGAGATGATTTCCTGTGTTAGGAGAACATTTTCAACTATGGTCCTTCCTTTCACAAAGCCTGCTTACTCTTGAGAGAACAAAGTAGGCAGTATTCCCACCATCCTCTCATGTATGACTCTTGAGAAGATTTTATTGATGAAGTTGCTTAGGCTAATGTGCCTAATGTCAGAGAATGTTGCCACCTCCTTCTTTTTGGGGGGTAGTACCAAATTTGTGTGTGCCACACATTTTGGGAACTGCCTTCCTGAGAAGAAAGCTTTAACCATGTTGTATATGTCTTCACCAATGATCTTCCAGCATGCATGGTAAAAAGAGCCTGTGAAACCATCTGGCCCCCTGTACTTTCCCCATTTAAGTGGAAGACAGCACGCTTAACTTCTTCTATTGTGGGTTGCTTGATCAATTATGCATTTTGCTCCATGTCTATCAAAGGATAGATGTTGTCTAGTATGCTGAAATCAGTTGGAGTTGCATTTTTTGTGAGTTGTTCTTTATAGAAGTTGATAGCTTCTTCTGCAATTAGTTCCTCTTCTTCAATCCAGCTTCCAGAACTATTTTGAATCCTCCTTAGTTGGAGTCTTTTTCTTTGACCATTTACAATCAAATTTTTTCTTTTTTTTTCTTTTTGTTAATCAGAAAAAATGAAATTAAAGACAAAGAACCTAAAACTAAGGCATGAAGAACAGGATTGGGATTGTAAGAACAAACCCTTTCCAAGCTCTAATACCAACTGATGCAATATTAAACGCGGAAATAAGAAAACAAAAGATAGAAGCATGACGCTCTATGAATTATCAAGATAACGAGTAGGAACGAGTCTACTTACCTTCTTGATGAAAATCAACGAGTACCTATACTATATGAATGACCCTCAAGACAACGATTGTCTTGCAAATTGTTCGATCAAACAAGGAACGAGTTCAATTTTGAATAACACCAAAATTAGAAAAGTTTAAGTCACATGTTTTTGGGAGCAATATGGCTGCCGATTTCTATTATCAAAATAATGTAAGGTGCCAAAAATAATGAAGTGTTTAGGCTTATATTGAATGAGCCTTGTCCTATGTTAACTAGGAATCAAACAACTAACAAAGAAGGCCACAAATAGCTAAGTAATTTGACGGTCACGCAGGACCCCAAATAACTAAGAATTAATATCTTCCATAACTACACAATAATCTCAACACAGTAACAAGCATCAAACACCAAACATCACAATGTGCTTAGAAACGCTTGGTTCTTCTTCACCATCAAATGTGCATCGTGAAGCTCTTTAGCTTGACTTCTCGTGAATGGTCTTGAAGGCTTAAACGTATCATGATCAGGTTGACCTACAACATTGGTCAGCCCAAATGACATCACAAGGAAATCGTAGTGACCATACCGAGTCCTGAAGGCAGTATTCGGAATATTCAAATCCCGAATCTTTAGCTGATGATGATACCCTGACATCAAATTAATCTTTGAGAACACTCTGGCACCCTGTAGCTGGTCAAATAAGTCATCAATGCGCGGTAATAGGTACTTGTTCTTCACTGTAACCTTGTTTAACTACCGATAATCAATACCCATTCGCCTAAAACCATCATTCTTCTTCACAAATAGAATCGGGGCACCCCAAGGTAAAACACTAGGCTAGATGAAACCCTTATCAAGCAATTCCTGCAGTTGCTCCTTCAATTCCCTCAACTCTGCTGGTGCCATATGACAGGGTGGGAGAGAAATGGGCTGAGTGTCCGGAAACAAGTCAATACCAAAATCGATATCTCTATCGGGCAGCATGGCCAGAAGATTTGCTAGAAATACATCTACAAAGTATCTCACTACCGAAACTGACTCAACGGTACGAGAATTAGCAGTGACATCTCTTACAATGGCCAGATATGCATAACATCCTTTCTCAACCATTCGATGAGCCTTTAGTAAGGACACAACCCTGCTAGTAATATAATCAAATGTACCCCTCAACTCTAACCGCGGAAAACCTGGCATAGCCAGTTTCACAATCTTGGCGTGACAATCTAGAATAGCATGATAGGGTGACAACCATTCCATGCCCAGAATCACATCAAAGTTTACCATTTTGAGTAATAATAGATCAACTCTAGTCTCAAAACCACCAATAATAACTAAAAAGGACCAATACACATGGTCCACAATCTCCTACGGACGTGGACGTTTACACATGAGAACTCAAAGAATCATGAGATACATCCAAATACGGAGCAAAGTAAGATGACACATATGAATAAGTGGAGCTTGGATCAAAACCGATGCATTTCGATGACAAATCGGAACAATGCATGTGATGACTGCATCTAATGCAACCGCCTCCGTCCTACCCCAAAAAGCATAGAATCTGGTCCGGCCACCCCTCTGGCGACATCTACACGCCTGACCTCCACCCCTAGCTAGCTAGCTATGTACGTGGAGCGGAAACATAGGTGGGTCAATACCTCACCATATGTCGGGTATCACCACATGCAAAGAAAGCTCTCAATGGGCATGGGCGCTGAAACTAGCCCTGGCCTGGTCGGACAGGCTAACCACCGAACGCTCCCCGTGCAGGAGGTGCATTGGATAGTGCCTGAGCAAAATGGGCAACTTGAGACCTGGGAATAGCCGGAGCACCACTAGAAGCTAGGAGTGTTGAATGAACTGGACAGCTCACATAGCCCATGCCATGATGGGCTACAGCTGGGGCGTGGGCACCACTATATCCTCTAGAATTTCGAGGCCTCTTGGCCTCCCTATCCTTCTCTCTCACGGCCCCTCATACCCTCTAACCTCCCCGAAATCTCTACCGCCTATTGATACGGGGTATCCGTCTCCAATTCTCAAGCCATGTTGAATCTAATGCCATAGTTGAGCCCCTCGATGAATCGACGGATCAGCTCTCTGACTGTAGAAATCAAGGCAGGTGCATGTCTGGTAAACTCACTCAATCTGATGGCATACTATTAACACTTTCATAGTACCCTGACATAGCTGCTCAAACTCTATGCACCATGCATCTTGAAGGGTCTGGGGAAACAAATTTGTCAAGAACATCTATGAAAATTGAGTCCATGTGAGTGAAGTTGCATCGGCTGCGCTACCTTCCTCATAAGCCTGCCACCACTGATATGCTATTGCTGACAGTTGGAATATAGTAAAAGCAACTCTGCTCGTCTCCACAATACTCATGGTGCGGAGAATATGGTGGCACTTCTCTAGAAAACCTTGTGCATCCTCTATAGCTAGGCCACTGTAAGTAGGAGGAGGATACTTCTTGAACCTCTCAAGTCTATGTTGTTCCTCCTTAGATGTCGTTTCCCTAACCTTGGGCCGAACCGCAATAATAAGCTGCACTGTTGTAACTCCTAAGACATGATTAACCTGGACTCGTTGCTCTGAAGTACGGGCTGGGGGAGTCTAAGTCCCCCCCCCGGTGCCTGATATGTAGTCGGTGCAAGTGGAATCAACCTCGCCTAAGCTAGAGTACTGAACATGCTCAAGAATTGTGCTAGGGTCTCATAAAGTGCATGGGTGACAACAAAGTGCCTCGGGTACCTATCCCCCAACCGGAGCTACTGGTAGCTCCTCAGTCGCTGCTTGGGTAGATTCTCTAGCTGCACCACGTGCCACTCCCCGGTTTCTGCCCTGGCCCTAGCCTCTTGCGGCTCTAGTAGGGGGCGGAGGTGTCTGATTGTCGGATCCAGCAGTGCGTGTCCTCACCATCTGTGAGAGAATACAAAGACAAAGATTCAAATTTTGAAGTCAACAAACTCACACGATAAGGAATTAAAGAAGTGGAATTTTCTAACAATACCGTAGCCTCTCGAAGATAAGCATAGACGTCTCTATACCGATCCGCAAGACTCTACTAAACTTGCTTATCACTCGTAACACCTATGAACCTAGAGCACTGATACCAACTTTTCACGACCCCAAATTTCCACCGTAGGATGTCGTGATGTCACCTAGTCTCTAGGATTAAGTAAGCCTATAATGAGGGTCAACGCGAGGAAATTACAGATGGGATGATACTACACTTCATAGAAGGAAGAGCTGAACAAGGACAAGAGATCGAACAATTTGGCTCTATTATTCACGACATGGAGGATTAATTGAGTGGAAAGGTTGTTGCGTCTAACGTCCAACAAAATAGTTCTAAGGTGTGTGAAGCTAAAAATGAGCTTATATGCCAAATTGAGGAGCTAAAAGTGGAGAGTCAATCATTTAAACATATTTTTTTTAATGATGCCCATGTTGAGAAAAATACACTAGATTCATGTGAGTAAGTAGATAATGTTGCACTTGAAGACTCTATTGTGTGTACATACGAGGATGTAAATAGCGACACAATTCTAGAGTTTGGGCGTATTGGTCCACATTTAATAATTTTTTGGCATTGTGTTTGGATGATGACATGAAAATCAAGTCATCTTAGCTTTTGGAGGAATCAATAGACGAGGAACAATGTGCCTACATTCTGGAATTTATTGTGCTAGAACGACAAAATTACATTCCTCATCAAAAGGCCAAATTGTGTAGAGTTAAAAATTTATTACTTGGCCAAGTTATCTTTGTAGCCCGACCAAAGGAGAATAGCCGCAGATTGGATGCCCTGTTAGGGGTTCAATTTATAAGTTCTAGGTAGAGGTAAAAAGTGATTCACGTCGTTCTGCGACGTTAAATTAGGCGCTTGTTTTGGAGGTAACACAACTTTATTATTTTCATTTATATATTGTTTTTTTATTTTTATTATATTATTTTGTAGTGTTGATTTACTTTGTAGGATTATGAGCAAAGAATAAAAGCCATTGGAAGTGTACAAAAGCGAGTCAGATGGTTAGAATTAAGTGTGGGGTGCCGTTACAAAAGAACATACATGGGGGAAGTCTGAGTATCCCGTGAACTGCTATTGCTTCGGCGTTTGGCCTTTCAAAGAATTTCTTGTCCACCCTCGTTATTTTTCCTTTATTTGTACAATGGAGACACTGCACTCTTTTAAGTGTGGGGTGCAAGAATTCCTTTGGATAATTCGATTCTTATTATATTAGTATGTTAACTTCTTATTTTGGTTTTGGCTTCTTATTTTTTGTTTTTGTAGTAGTGTGTTATTTTAATAGTAGTTTTAGTAGCTTAATTTTTTTTTATTTCATATATATATATATATATATATATATATATATATATATATATATACACACATATGAAAAATCAAAAAAAGAAGTAGAGAAAGATATGACTTTTCCCCCACGATGCATCTCCTAGACAAATTTCTTGAAGGATTAAAGTCTAACCTAAAGTAGAAAAAAGGTAAAAAGTAGAAAAATAAAAAAAAAATGTCCTTTTGTTTCTAAGTAGTAATAATCCCCTATGATTTTTCTTTGTACCTCGATTCTTTTCTATGGGACGTAGCTTGAACCAGGTAGTAGTTTTTATTTTTATTTTTAGAGAAGATTATGATTTAGGAAATAAAAGGAAGAAGAAAGATGAGAGTCCTAGGCGCCCTTGACTTGTTTGATAGTAACATATTTATGCTTTGACACGTGTAGTATCTTTCCTATGTGTTAGAATTGTCATGATCCCTCATTTGATTGGATAGCATGTCTTGTGACGCCTATATCTCAATTACTTGACAATTTTTCACATTGTGCTTAATTCTTAATATCTTTTGGCTCTGTGAATACTTGCATTGTTTGAGAGTCGGAATGTGACCGTCCTTAGTGAGTCATGCACCATGTGTGTAGTGTGTTTTTCGTATAGTCCATGCATTTACTTGTGTCTAGAACTTTTTCGGTATTTGAGTTGAAGCGACATTATAGGTGTTGCTTGGTTTGAAAAATGATTTTAGGCTATATTTGATTTTTTTGTGCTTAATGCTTATCACAAATAAGATTATTCCTGGTTAGCTCTTTTGAGCTAATAGACTTTTATTTGGCACCCACATTACAAGCCTATACTCTTTTTGTTCTTAACTAACATTAGTTTTATCCTTTTACCTCTTAAAGCACTTTAATTATGAATGACCGCTAAAGGAATTAAGGAGGGAATTTGGGTGACTTTTGAGTGGAACCAGTGAAAGAATGAAAAATGCACTTGTTTTGTTAAATAATACACCACTAGCCGAAATTAGAAAAGAAGAAAAATAGTTGGAAAAAAGAGGAAAATATGTAGATAAATAAATTGATGTACTGTTCTTGCTAGTGGGGTATGAATTAAAATAGCGCTTAAAGAAAAAGGGAACGTCGTTGGGGTGATGTTAGAGTTGAAATTGGAGTGGATTGAGGAGTTTGCACTTAAAGATAATTTTGTGATATTGTAAAGTGCTTAGGAGGGTTAACCACTATTCCAAAATATATCCTACCCCTCCCTTAGCCCACATTACAACAATGAATAAGTCCTAATTGACTTTAGACCGAGCGAGCATACATTAGTGGAGGTTTATATTAAGGGCAAGCCTGTGGTACCAATTGCATGCAGGTGACTTCTTTGTGAGAGTGAGCGATTTTCTTGGATATATGTGAGTCCTTAAATTATATTTGAGCATGATAATTGAATGTATGGATTCAACTTACTCGCTTGTTCTTGTTGTGAGGGCACATGGTTTCACTAGGGATAGGTAACATTATTAGACTTCTCTATGATGTTGGGTGTTCATGTCATGAGTGCATTATGATATTGAGTCGGCTTTTGAGGCTAGGATTGTTGTGAGCATATTGTCTTATTTGTGAATATTTTTGAAGTATGGCATAAAGTTAAAGGGAAGCGTGTTCTTAATACATATGATCTAGCTTAATTATTGCATCAACTATGGTCATTGGTATAGTGTGCTTCAAAAGTGTAAATATAAAGTGCACAAGGAAAGGTGAATGTTGGTTGACTCCAGGACGAGCAACGTTAATGTAGGGTAGTGATATTCGGCTATAAATATTTATTTTTGGTGCATTGCATACATTACATTTGAGTGTTTTAATGATTAATTATATGATGTTTGAGCTTAATTGAGTTATTTTTAAGTGTAGGACCATTGGAATACGTAAAGGATTGAAAGCTGCACAAAACGATATTGAAGACAAAAGAAAAGAGCACGAAAAAGAGAAAATCGGAGCAAGACCAGGGTACCTCGCCCCAGATTAGGCCTCGCCTGGTCTAAAGCCGGCTCAATCATGCTACAAACAAGCGTCACCTAGTCAGGTCTACCTGGCTACAGACCAGGTCTCCCCAATCCGCGAATGAAATGTTTTATACTCAGTTTTGGACTTGGAGACTCTTACCCTAGCCTTTAAATACTCCTAAACATGTCTAAGAAAGGGGTTAGACGTTTTTGAGAGAGCGTTTGACGAAAGGAGAGCATGGAGCCACCGTGGAGGCCAGGTTTCATTATTCTTCTACAAAACTTAGTAATATTTATGTTTCTTTATATGATTTGTTATTTGGCTAACAGGTCAATATGGAGCTAAACTTCACGTCTAGGGTTGTGGTTCTTTCACGACTATTGCTATTCGAATTGATTTTGCTTTTTATTTAATTTATCGTATCGGTTTATTTATTCAATCATGCGATTTATTATTTGATTACTTGATCACTGTCACGACCCAACTTCCAACTAGTCGTGATGACACCTAACCCGATCCGCTAGGTAAGCCAATTACAATAATCCAATTTCAAATGAGATTTTCTAAGAAAAACAAATGATGAAATAACGAATCTGTTATATAAAAATCTCGAAGATTGGTAGTACAAATCATGAGGTTCTAAGAATTAGAGTTTACAAAGCTGGTATGAAAATAAATGCATCATCTGTTCGAAGTACACATAAACAGATTTATAAATCTAAAGCTACCAAGAACAAGAGGCAGCTATAACCGGAACATAGTTACATCTCTAATGCTAGCTCCCGCCATACGCAACAACATCAACTCCAAAATATGTACGCAAGGTGCAGAAGTGTAGTATATGTACATCCGATCCCATGTACTAAATAAGTAACGAACCTAACTTTAGGTTGAAAGCAGTGATGAGCTTGGACAACGGTCAGAGTCCAACACCAATAGCAGAGAACAACTCGTAACAAGATAATAAAAGCAGTACAAGTAATAACTCAAAGATATGATGCTCAGCTCGTTCACAGTTACGGAAAATAGGCATGTTTTTCAGGTATAATAGTAAAACCCAAATCTCTTACCAAAATCACCAAAATATGAGCAAATCAGAAAACTAAGATTTTTCTCAAAATCTTTCAACAACATAAAATATATTTCATTCTCAGATAGCATGAGAAAAGTGACCTCTATACGTACATATCAATGTGCACGTGAAGTCATGAATGTCACAAAATCATATAGCATGAGGAAATGCATCTCAATGCATGTATGTCAAGTATGCATGTCAAATGCAATGCATCACAGTGATGAACTCATGTACTTACACTCTAAGAGTCCTCAATCAAACTGTGTCGCACTCCCACTCATCACGCTCAATTATTCAGCACTGTACGGTCCCTGTGCTCACTGCTAGTATGTTAGACTCCGAAAAGGCGGATCCTGCCCAAACGCTAATATAAACCCAATATGGCCTGATGCGCCGTGCAGCCCGACACAATCAATAATAATAAAGCCTATAAGGCCAGCTGTTGCATGCAACCCGATCCATATAATAATAATCTATTAAAAGCCAATATGGCTAGCTGCAGCATGCATCCCCAATCCCATCATGAATGAATAAAACCTGCTGTGACGTGCAGCCCGATCCCATCAATATCACTCACAATCTGACCCTCAGGCCCCAACGCAGTCATCAATCTCTCCAGTCTTTCAGGCTCACAAATCTCATGCCAATCAGCCCAAACAATGAAAACATGATGTGACAACAAATGATAACAGAGACTGAGATATGATATGAAAATGAATGAATATGACTGAGTACGTAATTGAAATTTAAGCAAATAAATCAACAATAGAAATGACCTTAGTGGGTTCCAACAGAATAAGCATATAGCCTAAACATGTTTCTAACATGGATCACAGCTCAATTACTCTAGCATGTAGAAATTTCATGGATAGAAACAAGATTAGGTAACTACACAGTACCACAGAATCAACCGAATCATAATTCACACGGTGCTCGCCTGTGCGCCCTCACCTAACATGTGCATCACCTCAACAACAAACACATAACACGTAAATTCAGGGATTCATACCCTCAGTACCAAGTTTTGAAGTGTTAATTACCTCGAACAAGTTGAATCCAATACCAAGCAACCAAGCAATACTCTAGAAATGCCATCCCACGCATACCAATCTCCAAACGACTCGAAACTAGCAAAAAGCAACTCAAAAACATCAAACAATGCCAAGGAAACAAACCCAGTCGATAAAGACCGAATTTTTTTATCAAAATCCCAAAGTCAACCAAAAAGTCAAACTCGAGTCCGCACCTCGGAAACAAAACAAAACTCACAAAATCTTACAATCCGTTCAATTACATGTCCAACCATACTAATTTCATCCAATTCAGACTCCGAATCGATGTTCAAAACCCAATTATTCTCCTTAGAAAAGTTTTTGATAAAAAACCCCAATTCTCCAATCAAAATATGGATTAATTCACAAATGAACTACTAGAATCATCTTAAAATACAAAAAAGAAGATTAGATACTGACCCCCATGAAAATACAAGAATACGCCGCGACAATTACCTCAATAGGAGCTCTAGAACTCAAAATTTGCTCAAAAACCAAAAGAACGCAGTCTGATTTTTTTTATACGCATGGATTTTCGCTTTTGCGACAAAAATTCGGCACCTGCGCATTTCCAGCTATCATTTCCACTTTTATGGACCAATTTTCGCACATGCGAGGTCGCAGATGCGGACCCCACTTCGCATTTGCGAAGCACCAGCACCAGCTCTTTTCTCCGACACTAAATGAGCATTACTCCCTCATAAGATATCCAAATTCGACGATTCTTTTTACTATGGCTCCGTAACTACGATAAAGATCTAATGCTTCAATAAAAATAGAAATCGGAGCTCATTTCCTTAAGCTACTACCATTTATTCTCAAAGAAACAATGTCGAAACGTCAAAAACGAGCAACACAACCCAAACCTATCTGAAACTCACCTGAGCCCCTCGGGACCCTATCCGAACATACCAACAAGTCCCATAATATAAAACGGACTTACTCGAGACCTCAATTCATGCATAACAACATTAAAATCACGAATCGCACCTCAAATCGAACTTAATGAACTTTTGAACTTTCAACTTCAAAAACTTGTGCCGAACCATATCAAATCAACTCGAAATGACCTCAAATTTTTTCCACAAGTCCAAAATGATATAATGAAGCTATTCCAATTCCCGGAACAACAATCCGAATCCAATATCATCAAAGTCAACTTCCGGTCAAACTTATGAATATTCCAAACCTTTAAATTGCCAACTTTTGCCAATTTCTGCCAAAACCTTCTAGAAATATCCGTATGCAAATCCGGGCATATGCCCAAGTCCAAAATCACCTTCCGGACCTAACGGAATCATTAACACTCCGATCCGGGGTCAAATACACAAAAGTCAAACTTGGTTAATACTTCCAATTCAAAGATTCCTAGTTGAGAATCATTCTTCCAAATCAATCTCGAATCACCTAAAAATCAAGTATGACAATTCACACAAGTCATAATACATTATATGAAGCTACTCAAGAGTTCAAATAGCTGAAGGGAATGCAAATGCTCAAAACGACCAATCGGGTCGTTACATTCTCCACCACTTAAACATACATTTGTCCTCGAACGTGCCAAGAGTTGTTCCAAAGCCATCAATTCACTGTGTTATCTTACCATGCCCATATGGGGGGTGGTGATCCCACGTCACCCCAATCAATATAAGTCTGTCAACTCAACCTAACCGAAGACTCTTTCTTCAACCTTAGCCCATAAACCTTGGAACCTGATTTCGAACATTCAAAATTCTGTACAAGAACTGAAACTCACATATGCACATTGTATAAGTCTGAACAAGCTATATCAAGCCATAACTACGACCCAATATTTAATCACATGATATACCACATAACTCGCATACTCGTAGCAATAGTTTCTGACCGCAATAGCTGCTCTAAAACCAACTTGACACCGATAACAAGCTTCATATCAACTAAAATCTTGTTGTGAACCTTCGTACACTGCATTTTCTTTCTCGATAACCACCCATCAGAAACTCATAACTGTTATAACCCATATTTGTACGTGTTAGATTACACCGTAAGATAGTCTACCTTGGTTCGAGAAGAGAATTACCTTTGAGACAATAAGAGTTTAGTCCTATTGGTCCTAAACGATGCAAAGGTGTATAAGGGCGGTTAACAAGTATTAGAGGATAAACGAGTTAAGGATGTTGTAACTCGCGTTTTTGGGAAAATCAAGAGGTTGTTAACATCACCAAAAGGTCATGTTTTAAGGTATTTGGATGATATGATATCCGTTTCATAAGTCTTGAAGTCGAAAGAGTTATGAAACAAAAGTCGACGAAAGTTGTCGCAACTTAGGTTCACAATTTTACTTAAACGATAGGTAAAATGTTTCTGCGATTTTCTCCCAATTTACAAGGAATTACGGGGTGATCTACCTACCAAATTAAAGGTCTATGAGTCTAGTTTCCAATGCTTCAAACTGTTTGTCAATACGATCTCGAAGTATTGAGATAATTGTATTTCCGTAGAACTGCGCAGGCTGATAGGTGACAAGTAGGTGCATCACCAACTTGCCAAAATTAAGGGCTAAAATTTAAAAGCCCAAAGTCTGTTAAGAGAGGGCTTTTAAAAGATTCTAAAGCCTGATAATTCACTATTATTTCACAGCTTCAAAACCTAAAAGAACCCCTGCAACCCCTCCCCAAAATAATCCCACACAAACCCTAATGGATTTCTTCCCTCTTTCAAGTTCTAGTTGAAGGTAAACCCTAGAGTTTGAGGAACCAAAGCAAGGGCTGAGTTATATAACAAGCAAGGTGAGTTTACTGATCTATTTAATACATTTTTCTACTGTTAATTCTTGGTAAGTCGTTCTATGTGTGTAAGAACTCACGGGACGGTGATCGGAAGCCGTGAGTTCGAGTTATTCACTTGTAGCGAACTGTTTTGTGAACTGTTTTGTGTTGCTGTAAAGTTGCATGTTAAACTACTGATTTGTGGAGTTTTGGATGAGGAAGGGTGTGGAGAAACACCATATATGTTTAGGGTTGTGGCCTGATAGTTGTTCATACCATTTCCGGATCGTTTGACACGACTATAGTGGCCATTGTACGTATGAAGTGATTGGTTTGTGCGTGGACTGTTTTGGGAGTCTCAATATGATTCTTATTGATGTTGTTTTGCTGTTTGGTGACTGTTTGGACTTGTGTGAAGTCATATATATAGGGGAGGTGCTGTCCGTTTTATTGCAAAATAGGTTACAGTCGATACATAATAGTTGCGACGCCTGAACGATAACGGTAGTATCATTTCTCTTATTGTAGACTAAGAAGTCGTGGAAGTTTCATAGCTTGAGATTGGAAAGTATTGCAAGGTATGTGAGACTATCCTTTTCCTTCTTTTGCACGACTCTGACTGTACACAATGCAATGAACGAACCCCAAAGATACTCTACTCTTAGAAGGTAGCAGTACGTATATTGTTTCCCCTCTTATGGGAGGATTGATATGTTATTATTTCACCATGGTAGTATGACTCTTATGAGTCCAGCATGCATTATCTATTTTACTCTACCGAGCCGCGCTATAGTCGGCCGGGTATGGCACCTATTGTGCAACTATACATATGCATATGTTTTACTCTACTTAGTCGCGCTATAGTCGACAGCTATCTTACTCTACCGAGCCGCGCTATAGTCGGCCGGGTATGGAACCTATTGTGCAACCACTGATCAGTTGGGTATGATGATGAGGAGGCCCACAGAGGCATATGTATGAGATGATGATGGCCCACAGAGGCGTATATATGTATATGATGATTTTCAAAAGGATATAAATATATGTATATGCATATGCATGTCAGGCATGACACGGTTAGTCGCCCTCAGAGGCATTCAGATGGTACAGGTTGTATTTTTCGTACCCTGATGCTTGTTATTGTTCTTGCATTATGTTTCCTGTCTTACATACTCAGTACATTATCCGTACTGACGTCCTTTATTTATGGACGCTGCATGTCGTGCTGCAGGTCCGGGCGGGCAGATAGACGAAGCTCCCCCACCACAGTAGGCTACCCAGTTCAGCAGATATTGGCGAGATCCATCCTTCGGACTTGCCACAGTTTTGGTATGCATTCTGTTTTGGGCATGTCGGGGCCCTGTTCCGACATAGGTTGCATTATGTACGTTTTTGTCGAGGCCCATAGACAAGTGTCAATTTATGCATAGACAAGCGATGGGTTGACTTATGTACAGTTGAATTGCCTTGTCGGCAAACGTATGTATTTTGTTTTATGGTTTTGCATTGCAGCCTTGTTGGCTATATTATGTATATAAGTACGTTCGTATCATGGTATAATGTCACGTATCATTATAATTATTATTCGAGATTATATGCATATGCCATATAGATAATAAGGAAAGTTAGATGAAGGGTACGCCGGCGCCCGTTAAGTAGGGTCCGGTGCCAGTTGCGGCCCTCCAGCTTGGGTCGTGACAAACGTGGTATCAGAGCAGGTCTGTCCTAGGGGTTGTCTATGAGCCGTGTCTAGTAGAGTCTTGATTATGGATGTGTAGCGCGCCACATTTATAATCAGGAGGCTGCATGACATTTAGGGTTATTACCTTTTTCCTGAATCTAGATCGTGCGCAGAGCTGAGTCGTATGTATTTGTTTCTAATATTAACCATGTTCTTTTCAGCGATGCCCACGACTAGGAAGCAAGAGATTAGTAGGCGCCTTGATTTAGCTACGGGAGAGGGTACGAGTCAGGTGCCTCCCGCCACAGCAGGCCATAGTGAGCGTCAAAGCGAGATGCCGTCGCAGACTTCATCTACTCCTTCTCAACCAGAGGATATAAGAAGGCATCCAGCATCTCCAGTTCCTCCATCTGGTACTACAGACCAGGATATGCGGAGTGCAGTACAATTGCGGACCAGCTTGGTAGCTGCTCAGGCTTAGAGGCAAAATACCGGTGCTACCGATAAACCGGTCAGTGCGAGAGTTCAGGATTTCATCAATCTAGATCCTCCAGTGTTTACCAGATCAGACCCCAAGGAGGACCCGCAGATTTTTATTGATCAGGTTCACCGCACACTGCGGGTTATGCATGCAAGTGATACGGAGGCAGTAGAGTTGGCTTCTTATCGGTTACGGGATCTAGCAGTTTTCTGGTACGATAGTTGGGAGAGATCCAGGGGTCTAAATGCTCCCCCACTTGTGTGGAAAGAATTTTCTGAGGCATTTCTTCGTCATTACCTGCCAGTTGAGGTACGACGAGCCAAAGCTGATAAATTCTTGAACCTTAAACAAGGTAATATGAGTGTACAGGAGTACAGTATGCAGTTTGATTCCTTGGCAAGGTACGCTCCTCACATGGTGGCCGAGATGGGGGATAGGGTTCATTTGTTTGTGAACGGATTGGCACCACACCTAATAAATGAGTGCACGACTGCATCCTTGATAGAGGGCATGGATATTTCTCGTATTCAGGCTTATGCCCAGACATTAGAGGATCGTAAGCGGCAGCAAAGAGCAGACAGGGAGCAGGATAGGGGTCAGCA
>MCJB01048157.1:6499-51650 GCA_002018475.1 Nicotiana obtusifolia | reverse complement strand
ATATATATATATATATATATATATATATATATATAGAAAGATAGAAGTAATTAAACAATTAAAGTTAGGGAAGGGAAACATGCTTTAGGGTAGCAGATAAAACAGGTCATCAAAGAATAATAAGGAAACTACAATTTAACTGCTAACACGAATAAAGTGAATTACAGGCAACTTTCACTTTTAGTTTCATCTTGTTGCAGGCGTGCAACCCGATCCCATTTCTCATATCTTGTGGTAGGCGTACCACCGCTCCCATTTCATTATATCTTGTTGCAGGCGTACAACCCGATCCCATTTCATCACATTTTGTGGTAGGCGTACCACCCGCTCCCATTTCAGTATATCTTGTGGTAAGCGTACTACCCGCTCCCATTTCATCATATTTTGTGGTAGGCATACCACCCGCTCCCATTTACATCACATTTTGTGGTAGGCGTAGCACCCGCTCCCATTTACAAGTCATCACAACAATCACAAGAAATTCCAGCAAATGAACAAAAGCAATATAATAACTTCCCATCAAGAGAACAATAATATCAAAGCGAACATCCCGGCAAGGGAACAAAAGCAATATAATAACTTCCCAGCAAGGGAACAATAATATCAAAGCAAACATCCCGGGCAAGGCGGAATCAGCCATAACCAATGTTAACTCAACTTCTACTCAGCTCAACTAATGTCAACACTCAACTATAATTAAAGTCCACGATAAATAAACTGAGTTCTTGCTCAACATCGAGAATCATTAATTAAGGCTTTAACATATTCCCACAATTGAAATAATTCCATCTACAATTAATCTCCAAATCCAATTATCATTATTTTAAGTCTAAACATGACCCATTAATATGAAACTGGACCCTTTAATTCTTAACACATCCTTATTCAACTAATCTATTTAGCAATTGACTTTATACCTACAGAAGAAATCTAAACCTATAACAAAGAGGAACAACTGTAATGAAGAAACCCGCGTAGCAAATCCTCACGTGAACTCCCATTTCCACATAAATATATTAAGAACAATATTCAGCAATTTGAACAAGAATCACACAACAACTATCCATTTAAGACTCACGGTCATGCTCGACACCAACGTATAGATACTCGTCACTATGCCTATACGTCGTACTCAACAAGAAGCAATTAACAAATAGGACACAACTCCTAATCCCTCAAGCTAAGGTTAGACCGGATACTTACCTCGCTTTGCAACCAAATTCAAGATTCCAACAAACCTTCGCTTTGAAACTTTGTATCCGAAGGCTTCAAATATTCGGTGATACTTCACAAGCGTCAAAGACACTCAGGCGAAAGATCATATCCAATGGCATTAGTCCCTACTCCTGACAACAAAAGAAGCGGATGATTTCTCCTTGGAGCCTGGGGGAGGAGGAAGGTAGCGCCAGAGAGCAAGTCTCCAATCAGAAGCATTAAGGGAGACGTAGTGGAGCTCGTCGGCGGTGCATATTGGTGGCTTATTATTCGACACCTTATTATTATAATGAGCGTTGCTGCTGCTGTTTTCTGTTGCAGTCGAGAAAGCTCTCATCACTCTCACACAACATGACAGATGATAAGAAATGTGGCAGTGGCGGAAGGCAGAGGCAATTTGTATCGCCGATTGGCCAATATTGTATTGAATCACCATAACCATTTTTCTCTAATAAATTCAATGGAACAAGAACAAATTAGTTGCTTTGTTGCTCTAATTTTTTTTTTTTTATACTTTTAGGAACGAACAGAACAATATGCGGGACTTGCGAAATATTTGTGTTAATTAGTCAAGTTGGAGAGTGGTGGTTGTCACAGTTAGTTTCCAACATGAACTGAGATACTACAATTTGACTCCTATTCAAATTAATAATGATAGTCGGATANATACAAAGTTAGTGAATTAGCTACCTCGGGCGAAAGATCATATCCAATGGCATTAGTCCCTACGCCTGACAACAGAAGAAGCGGATGATTTCTCCTTGGAGCCTGTAATTGTCATTAAAATTAATTCGTACAACTCTTCAACGGAAATGCATGCAGTAAAGCTAACTAATTAAGTTCCATAATTTACTAAAATAGGCATATGTTTGTTGGATTTAACTTAATAAACACAAACAGAAAGTATTCTTAAATTATCAGATATTACTTACCTTATTCGATTTTTAGTGCACATTTTATCTGTAATTTTGATAATAAAAAATTACTCTTATAACTGTGAGTAGATTGCAAATGAAATGAACCTGGGGAGGAGGAAGGTAGCGCCAGAGAGCAAGTCTCCAATCAGAAGCATTAAGGGAGACGTAGTGGAGCTCGTCGGCGGTGCATATTGGTGGCTTATTATTCGACACCTTATTATTATAATGAGCGTTGCTGCTGCTGTTTTCTGTTGCAGTCGAGAAAGCTCTCATCACTCTCACACAACATGACAGATGATAAGAAATGTGGCAGTGGCGGAAGGCAGAGGCAATTTGTATCGCCGATTGGCCAATATTGTATTGAATCACCATAACCATTTTTCTCTAATAAATTCAATGGAACAAGAACAAATTAGTTGCTTTGTTGCTCTAATTTTTTTTTTTTTATACTTTTAGGAACGAACAGAACAATATGCGGGACTTGCGAAATATTTGTGTTAATTAGTCAAGTTGGAGAGTGGTGGTTGTCACAGTTAGTTTCCAACATGAACTGAGATACTACAATTTGACTCCTATTCAAATTAATAATGATAGTCGGATAAGAAAAAACGTGTTTTCAAGTACTGCTTGAATTAAAAATTGTGGTGATTCGAATCTACACAATAATCAACTGTGATGAATTCATATGTTCTATCAACTGCCACGTGTAGTATAGTAGATCAACTATGTGCTCCATTTGCTTAATATGATACCACTTATTCTTGAAGAAACGACATGGAAACATTCTTGAAATGCCCAAGTCCTAAATCATTACACGGACCTACTTGAACTATCAAAACACTTATACAGGTCCGTCTATTAAAAATGTTGACGGAGGTCAACTCACTTGAGTTTTAAAGCTCTATTTCACATTTTAATCTTTTTTTTCCACATAAAAACGTTTTGAAAATTATACAGACTGCACATGCAAATCGAGGTGAGGTAAAAAGAAGGTTTTTAAGCCTCGGAACATTTTTTTTTGTTTTTCTTGCAGGTCTTTTTTATCTGATTTTAGTCGTGTTCTTATTTTAGTTCCAGTGTTTATTGTTTGTACTAGTGTATTGGTAATATTTTTGAAAAATATTACACCATCTCTACTAAGTAAACAACTACCATTGTTATGTAATATGATACTTAATCCTAATACAAAGTCTGCATTTATATTTAAGTCTCTCACCTATATTTTATCTAGCTTGTTGCTAGGTTTATAAAAATCTAGACATGTATTTTCAAAACTGATTTGGGATTTATCTATATAATGTCTATATGTATTACGTGTTCCATCTATTTGCATTGCTGCTACCGGTTAATCTAAAGTTTTAACTAATTCTTGTGGGACTATTCTTTTATTTATTATACGTCTCGTACATCCAGAATCTACTATGGCCATTATTTCTATTTCATAATCTTCTATTTTGATTCTTGCAAGTATTTTTATTGTACTTAATTTTTTGTCTTCATTATATAGTAACACACCATGATCTTCTACGCTCATTAATGCTTTATCATGTATATGTTCAACAATTTTTTCACTTTCTTTCAGTTTTTCCTTTCCTTTTTCTAATTTTTGTATTCTTTTTTCTAATTTATTTATTCTCATTTCTAATGTCATTATTCTTAAATTGAGTGTAGGATCATTTACTTCTTTATGTTCTTCTTTTCTATTTTAATTTTATTTCATATTCTTTTTCTATACATATAATACATCCTTCTAAGTAACATAGCCTACACTTAGCTCTATTATTTCTGCTAGGATACCATTTGCATATAAAGCATTGATTACTATCTAATCATTTATTTCTTTCAAACTCGTGGCTACATTCTTCAGATATATTTACTAATGCGGTTGCCTGTACTTCTTCTAAATCCATCTATTCTGTTCCTATCTCATTTATTAATTCTTCGTCTTCTGATTCTGATGAGTCTAGTTGATTTCATTCTTTTATATCTATACTTACTATAGAGTATATACTTTCGTTATCTGACACATATTCGTCTACATTTATTAAGGTTTCTTGAAAATCTTCTATTAATTGTGAGTTTTTTGTCTTATTATTAATTCTTTTTGGACATGTATTTGCTAAGTGTTCTATGCTTCCAAAAGTAAAACATTCTAATTTATTCTTATAGTTTCTCTCTATCCTATATTTTCTAACATGTCTATTTCTATCTAAGTAAGGCTTTCTAGCTAATGATTTTCTCAGATAATAGTTTTTCTAGTATATCCCATATTATATTTAGGCTTATATTTTCTATATTTTTTCTTTTTATAATTGTCTTTGTCGTAACTTTGAGTTATATATATTACACTCTTACAGAAACTCATATCACTTTGTTTTAGTTATTTTTGTATTTGTATGTGTGTACATTTTTCTTGTAATATTTCCATTACATACTGTTGTTTATGTCCTATTGACCATTTTGCATTCGGATTTTGTATTAGTCCTTCTCTTTTGTACCATCTTTCTTCTATTTCTCTATCTAAAACCCTGGTAATTTATTGAATAGTTTTTTACCTAAGTCTTGGTCAAATGTATTTCCACTAATAGTACAATAATAGAAATATTCAGTTAAAAATTTCTTTATATGGTGCCAACTACTTATACTTAATTGTTCTAATCTTATTAATGCATTTTTCTATAGTATGACTAATACACTATTTGGATCTTCTCTTGTTATTAAATTATGTATTTCATTTGTAAAATTATAAGGGTTTGATCTCATTGCTATTAGAGCTTGAAATTCTTGTGAAAAATCAGACTTGTAGGCTTCCCATAATCAATTTGTTGATTTCCTAAGAAAGTTTCCATATATTTATACATTGTTTCTGTATCTGTCTCATGATAGATTTTTATATAGTCTGCTATTACTATACATTTTCAAAGATCTATTACTGAGTCTACATTTGTGGATCATGAGCTGCTATATTTAATATTTTACCTTTACTACCTCCTTCTTGTAATTGGATAGGTTCTTCTATAGGCATTCTTTTTCCTGCTGGTTTTATATTTTCTGTTTGTATTTCTTGTCCTGTTATATATACTCTTCTTCTAGGTACATTTCCGGTGCTAGTATCTATTGTATGCTGTTGAGTTGTCCTTTGGAATGGACTCGGACTAGAACTGGTTGAATCTGTTAATTCTTTTTGGTTTATTAAGGACTCTGTTTCTTCATTATCAAAACTATCTTGTAATTCTTCTAGGATTTTATCACAACTTTCTAATATCTTTTGTGAGATATTTTCTGCCCTATATCCCCAATTGTCTGTTCTTAATTCGCATTTCTTAAAATGTTCTTCTGTTTCTTCTAAGTTTACTTCTTCTTTGTTTACATCTTTTACAATTGAAAGTTATATTTTTATCTCTCTTAGTGAGTTCTCTTGCTTCTTCTAAAGCTATATCTACTTCAAAGTCATCCTGTGTTATTTCTACGTTCATAAATTCAGTATTTTCTAATGTGCTTTCAGTTTCATCATCTAGTTCCTTTTGATTAGTATAATTATAATCTATAAACCTAATTGAGGTTTCACCTTTAGGGTTTGTATACATTAAATGACATTCTGGTTTTAGTATTTTTGATTTTGCAAAATCTTCTAAATTGCATTCTAATCCTGCATCTTCTTGATTTATTTTTATGGGTTTTATTAATTTTATTCCTTTTTTTCCCACTACTTCTACTACATCGTCTATTTTTATTTTAAAATTTGTGTTACTATTAGTTGTCATTTTTCCTATGAACCCTACACATATTATAAAATATTTCCATTGTTCATTTCCTCATATCCCTTAGTCTGTATTCCTATTTTAATATTTTTTTTCAAATTCTGTCATGTTTATCATAAAATCTGGGCTTATGTAAAATACTCCTCCATTATATGTCAAATCTACCTCCTTTAAGCCTATTATAGATTTCTTTAGGTCTGACTATCTATCATCATATACTATAACCAATAATTTAGTTCCTAAATTCTTTCTAGTTAGTCCTTTTAATCCTATTACTATTAATCCCATATGCATTAAATTCCTTTTATAATTTCTCATTTGACTTATTGATTCAGGATTAATCAAATTTATAGTTGCAATTTTATTTTCTATGGCTGATAATTGTTCTTCTCAATAAACTATATAATTGTTGTTATTTGAAAAATATCCTACATCATATAATGATTTTGGGTTGAGTAACCTTAGTTGATTTGTTGGAAAATCTGTATATCTTTATCTATCTATTATTTCATCTAACTGTTGATTTTCTTCTTGTCTTTTTCTGGTCATGATTCGTGATAACATATTATTACCAATTCTATTGTCTGAAAAACTTACTCTGGGTCTTTCGTCGTTTGTTATTCTGGTCCTACTTGAAAAAAGGTCCATTTTGTGAGTTTTTCTTGTTAGAGTAGGCCTATCTTTTTTAGGCGTTATTTCTACTCTTTTTAGTTGTTCAATTAACTCTTTTACTTCTCTATTTTTTGGAATTTCTATTTCAATTTTTACTTCTTTAACTTTAATAATCTTATCTAATTTTTTATTAACTTCTAATAGTAATGCTATTGTAGTATTATTTTCTTTAATTTTTATCTGATCTAATTTTCCTTGAGGAATGTGATCTGTAAATCCTTCTGGGTTAGACTGAAATTTTGTTGTGAATTGTAAGGCTTTATCATATACTGGGTCTAGATTGTTCATGAAAGAGAAATTTCTTTTAGTGTTTCTATCGTTTCTTTTAATGCACTTATATCACTTTTTAATGCTTCTACCTGATGCGTTAATTTTTCTACTAACTTAGTTTTTTGAATTTCTAATTCTTTTGGTTTTTCTGTAAAAGTTCTAATTAGCTTTCTATTTCGTTTTTTGTAGGTATTTTTTCTAGGTTAAATTTATTGTTTAAAAATTGAATTTTTCTATCTATCTCTAATTCTTGTGATTTTAAAAAGTCAAAACTTTTTTCTAATTTTTCCAAAGTTTTTCTTTGTTTATTTTGTAGAGATTCTATTATATCTAGTGTTCTTATTATGTTTTTATTATTTTCTTGTATTTTTTACCAAAACTAATTATTAGATCTACCAAAGTATTATATTATTTATCATCTGTATGTAATATATGTTCTCCACGGCTAAAATTACACTTTATGATTGAATTCTCTTTTAATATTCTATATAAATTATATCACGTTCTAATCCTTGTATTTCCCAATCTAAAGCGGATATGTTCTCGTCACTAATAATATTCTACTAATAGATTTGGTGTTATATGAATTCTTAATTCTGATTCTGTTATTTGTTGAGCTAATTTTAAGGTTGCTGTTAGAAGTTTTTTAACTTTTTTGAGTATTTTTATTAATTCTATTTTTCATGTTATATCTCTGTTTAAAATCCAATAATTAAAGGCTATTCATTTAGTCAAAGCATGTTGTCTCATAAGTATAGTCTATCCTAAAGGAAAATGTTCTATTTTACTTCTAAGTGTTCTAAGATATTCCTTTTCTTGTATAATATCATTATTGACTCTTTGAATTTCCCGAGTAAGGAAATTTTTATAATTAAACCTTTTCCTATATTGATTACACCTAGGTCAACTTCTTCTGGACTATTCAGATGTTGTTCTAGTTCTATTCTATATTTTATTATGCTTTGAATTCTGTCTAGAGTAAGATATATTAAGTGATGGTGATAGCTTATATATCTAGCGAAAATATGTTGTTTCATAAATTTGTGGTCCTAAAACCATAAGGCTCTGATACAAATGATTGTTAAAGGGTGATAACTTTATGATTGAAAAAAGGTGATAACTTTATGATTGTAAAATCCTACTCGGTACTCTCTCTCTCTCTCTCTCTTAATCTATAAACTTGTACTATTAACAATTTATCAAAATTATGAATTGACATTACCCCGTAATATATACTTTTTTTTTCCTTAGCTCCTCTTTCTTTAACCTCATCCTGGCTGCAGTTAAACATATTTGTTCATTCTAACACCTTTGTGGTAATATTTTGGGCTAATCTTAATCGGTCTCTCCTAGGAATTTACAGGTTAATACATCAGATTTATTAAGAAGTTGAAAAGATAACCACACACTTAAAGTAGTTTTTAAGTTATTTACAAACTGGCAGCTAAGAGATTAAATACATAATAGCAATTAATAAATTAAATACAAAACATAAAACTATAAATAAATTCGGGGACATAAAAAGAAATGTGCATATATCAAAACAAACTGAACCAAAGCATTCCTACTCAAACTCTTTGGTTAGTGTTGCTCCCAAACGCACATGCAAGTATACGTGGTCGTACAAGTAATAAAATGATAAGTTGAGTGCCGAACCCACAGAGACTTGTGTTAATTACCCACTAAATTCACCAAGATTTTTATTCAGTCGAGTCAATCCGAGTTTAAGAGTGTGATAATACTAAGCAATAATTGTAAAAAATAACTAATTAATCAAGCAGAAAATAGTTGTTATGTATTCAGTAGAGATGAACATTCTAGGGTTGTGATCGATTCACCAACCCTATTGCGTTCTAATTAACTCTCCTTTTTATACAACTTGCTTATGGTTGCTAATTAATCGAATAATTGCTTTCATCGTATTCTCCCGAATTACTACTCGCTTGTTCAAAATAGATTAATGCATATATTTGTCACGGCCCAAAATCCAACTGGTCGTGATAGCACCTTACTCAACCTGCTAGGTAAGCTAGTTATCAACTATCCAATTCAAATGAAATATAACAAGACAAATAAGTAAAAGAAAATATCTACATCTTATACATTCCCCAAGGACTGGTAGTACAAAAAATGAGCTTCTAAGATTAGAGTTTACAAAGCTGGTATGAAATAAATACATTATCTGTTCGAAATGTACATAAACAGATTGTTATGAATCTAAGGCTACCATGAACAAGAGGCAGCTACGACCGGAACGCAGGTACATCTTCAAATCCAGCTGCCGTCGATCTCAGCAATGTCATGTGTAGTATGAGTACAACCGACCCCGTGTACACAATAAGTAACAAACCTAACCTTAGGTTGAAAGTAGTGACGAGCTGGAACAAAGGTCGGGTCCAACACCAATAGGCAACAACAGTTCATAACAACGTAAAGCAAGTAATAAAAGAAGTAATTCAGAGATGAAATGATCAGCTTATTCATGGTTTCCCAAAAAGAATAGTTCATCTTTTCAAGTATATCAGTGAAAACCCAAATCCTTTATTGAAATCGTCAAAAATAGGAGTGAGTTTGAAAACAGTAATTTTTCCCAAAAATCCTTTCAATAATAAATAAGAGGTTCCATTTTTCTATCCAGATAGCCAGTGTAACATATATCACTATGCCCATATGTCAATACGTGTGAGAAGTCATGAATGAGGTGATACCGTACAACATGAGGAAAAATGCATCTCTATGTCTGTATGTCATATGTGCATGTCAATGCAATGCATCTCAGAGATGAACTCATGTACTCACACTCTCAGAGTACTCAATCTCTCTGTCTCACACTTTCCACTCATCATGCTCAATCACTCGACATGCTCAGTCACTCAGTACTGTATATGGTCAATCCAACCCAGGGAAGATCCATCCCGAATATATACATAGCAATTGCCAGTCAGTCACTCAGTACTGCATAAGGCCAATCCAGCCCGGGAAAGATCCATCCTCAAATATAAATGCTTCGGACAAGATCCACGTCCAGGGAAAATCCATCCCTCAATATAAATCAACCGCGCTCACTAGGGGTGTGTGCAGACTCCGGAGGGGCTCCTTCAGCCCAAGCGCTATATCAAGCCAAACATGGCATAAATCAATATAACCTACTACGGTATGCAGCCTGATCCCATAATATAATCAATATAACATGCTGCGTCGTGCAGCCCGATCCCATAATATCACTCACACCCAGGCTCTAAGCCTCACTCAGTCATCAATCTCTCCAGTCTCTCGCGCTCAAAATGCCATATAACTAGCCCCAAAATGATGATATGATGTCTCAATAGATAGCAACAAAGAATGAGATATGATATGAAATGAATGAACATGACTAAGTATGAAATTTGCAAATTAAACAAGTAATTCAACAGCAATATGACCTCGGTGGGTCCCAACAGAATAAGCATGAAGCCTAGACATGGTTTCTAGCATGGATCACAGCTCAATAGCTCTATTACGTAAATATTTCATGGTTATAGATAAGATAAGGTAGCTACATAGTACCACAGGAATAACGGAGTCACAATTCACACGGTGCACGCTCACACGCCCATCAACTAGCATATGCGTCACCTCAACACCAAACACGTAACACGTAATTCGGGGTTTCATACCCTCAAGACCAAGTTTAGAAGTGTTATTTACCTCGAACAAGCCAATTTCAATGACGAGCAAGCCAATCGACGCTCCAAAAATGCCATCACGCGCATACCAACCTCCGAGCGGCTCAAAACTAGCCAAAAGTAACTCAATTACATCAAATAATGTCAAAGGAAACAAACCCAATCGAAAAAAGTTGAATCTTTAATCAAAGCCCGAAAATCATCCCAAAAGTCCAACCCGATCCCGCACCTCGAAACCCAACAAAACACACAAAATCTGACAACCCATTCAATTTACGAGTCCAACCATACTAGTTTAACTCAAATCCGACACCGATTCGACGTTCAAAACTCAAAAATTCACATTATGAAGCATTAGGCAAAAACTACCAATTTCTCTTTTGGAACACTCAATCAAATGCCGAAAATGAAGATAGATTCATGATATAAAATCAAATTTGAGTAGAAAGCACATACCCCAATCCACATGGTGAAAATTGCTTCAAGAATCGCCTCAATCCGAGCTTCATAGCTCCAAAAATGTAAAAATGGCCAAAACCCCCGAAATAGAGTACTTTATAATCTGCCCAGGTATTCCTCTTACGCGAACGCGGGAAGTCCATCGCGTTCGCGATAAATAATAATACACTGCCTCCAAAATACACTATATGATCGCGAACAAGGCTCCGCTAATGCGAAGAACAAACTAGCAGCCTCCCAACAATACACTAGGCGACCGCAAACGTACTCATGTGAGCGCGAAGCACCCAGGCGACCCAGTATCGTAACGCATCAAGTGTTGCGCAAACGCGTTGAAGAAACGTCCAACTCCTGCTCTCAGCTCAACCCTACTCGAACGTGACATCCTCTATGCGAACGCATACAATCTTCAACACCAAGCTAGCAATCGCGTCTGGCCAATTGCGACCGCGAATAAGAAACAACCCAGCTCCATTTTCTCTTTACACGATCGCATCTACTAATCCGTGATCGTGTAGAACAATCCATGCACCGGAAACCAGAACACACCAGCAAGGCCAAAATGGAGGGAAATGATCCGAAACACACTCGTAACTCATCCGAGCCACTCCGGACGCCGTCCAAAACTATCAACAAGTCCCATAACATAACATGGACCTACTCGAGGCCTCAAATCACACATAACAGCATCAAAACGACGAATCGCACCTCAAACCAAAATCTATGAATTTTGAACTTTCAATTTTCAAAACTCGTGCCGGAACATATCAAATCAACCCGGAATGAACCCAAATTTTTGCACACAAGTCCCGAATAACATGACGAAGCTATTCCAATTCCTGGAACCACAATTTGAGTCCGATATCCTCAAAGTCAACTGCCGGTCAAACTTACGAACTTCCCAAACCTTCAAATTTCTAACTTTCACCAATTTGTGCCAAAACCTTCTAGAAACATCCAAATGCAAATCCAGACATACGCTCGAGTCCAAAATCACCACCCGGACCTATTAGAACCATCAAAACTCCGTTCCGCGGTCAAATTCACAAAAAGTCAAACTTGGTCAACTCTTCCAATTTAAAGCTTCAACAATGAAATTCATTCTTCCAAATCGATTCTGAATAACCTGAAAACCAAAACCGATGATTCACATAAGTCATAATACATCATACGATGCTGCTCAAGACTTCAAATAGCTGAACGAAATGCAAATGCTCCAAATGACTGGTCGCGTCGTTACATCCTCCCCTACTTAAACATATGTTCGTCCTCGAACGTGCCAAGAGTTGTTCTTGTGCTGTCAGATCACCGTGTAACCTTACCATGCACATACCCGAGGGTGATCCTACGTCACCCTAATCCATATAGGCCCGACGACACAACCTACTGAAGATCATTAATTCAATCTTAGCCTATAGACCTTAGAATCCAATTTCCAACATCCGGAATTTCCTATAAGACCCAAATCTTGAATCTATACACTGTATAAGTCTGAACAAGCTACATCAAACCATTTACTGTAACCCAATACACAATCACATGATTTACCATAGAACTCACATACTCATAGCAAAAGCTTCTAATCATTGTAGCTGCTTAAAATAACTTGGTACTGGTAATAAACCTCATATGAAATAAAACCTTGTTCTAAAACCTTCGTACACTGCAGATGATTAAAGAAATACGCAAAAACTCGTAACCACTTATCAGACCAACAAATCATGCAATTTCTAAGCCGACTTCTGATATTATTCTTCCGTAATCAAATCCGATAGTACTCATTCTAGGTCCAATGACCTCTTCTCATCAAACACAACCACTCTAGTGACTTGCCACACCAATACAACCTAAAGCCACAACCTGTGCAATCCGTGCACCAATAAGCAATAATCCAAATGTACTCCATCATGCAAAATGACTAATACGAGAAAACTATCCCACAAGTTCAACAAGTACCACCACAATCGCAATGCTACGAACCCATCATACATAGTAGAACAAAGACACTCGAATTTGACACAAGGAATCATATCTCAACATAACTCCATTGCAATGCGTGACCCCACCCAAACACGAGTCTGTATGAAATACCTCAAGCCACCATGCCCAAAATCAATAGCCACGCACAATTTGACATCAAATACCCAGGTGCATGACCATAATCACAAAGAAGCAAACGACACAATGCCACACAAACCCGCAAGAACATAACCAATGCGCAATCAATCATGCATCACCGAAATGCCCATTTCGCTCAAATTTCGCTATAAAGCCCAAATAGAACCGCACCATGTGTGCATATAACCAACAAATCACAACCCCTCGTAGCATAAAAGAGTAACTCACAGAACATATCAGAACACGAATAAGCTCAACACTAACCGAATGACACATCCCTCAACAATAGCAGTACGGAGTCAAGCAATCCGACCCAGTGTAGAATACATATCCTCATGGGCCTTCCAACGCGCCCCGAATCAACTCTGGTCATCCACAAATAGATAAATAACCATCCGAAGGTCCACAATGACTGAATCATAACACGTATTATCATTTGGCTAGATCTGGCCACAACTTCACAGTCCATGACAACAAAACAATCTGTTTCTGAGAACTCCCAGTCTTCAAATCCATAAACACACAAATAACCTTATCTGATCTCAACTCCCCCACACGAATGTCCAACACATCTTTCATACATGATCAACCCACGAGGAATACCTGTATAACTCTTCCGTGCCATATAGCAAAATCTGAATATCAGCATTCGCTCACCCAGGCGAGCACCGCAATACCAATGAAGCATCCGTAAGTCAAAACACAATGCGCCTTCTGAAATGCACACCCTTCTCAGGCAATACCAAGTAGTAATAGCATTCACCTAGACATCTAAAACCGTCCATGTTATGTAAGAATTCATGACCTTCCCTTTAAAACTGAACTGTGACCTTGCACATGCAAATCTCAATCCCACATAACACGCCGCATCTATCATGTCATCACAAGAAAAGCACGAGACTCATAATCAACTCTGAGTCACCAGCAAACTACATTCTCAATTAGCCAGGAACCTTCCATTTGATCTCATCCAGGAGATATCACAATATGCTACATGTTCCTCACACCAGTAGGAAATACACACCTCGAACCGTGGTAGAAACCATTGAGAACTTTGAAACCCATTTGCACATAACCAAGTCATCCCTAACTCCTCCAAGCAATGCAGGTCACCAAACCCAAGATTATTTCCATAAAACACTGGTAGAGACTCACCACATCATAAGTACCCAAAGAACTGATCATATCCATTGCCGTGCTGATCCAACCTACTACCAAACTGTCCTATTTCTCCAAGTTCCTTCCGAATTACCTTCAAGGTGACACTTCTCCTTGCCAGAACACCACGATCCTTAACCAAAACTCACCCCACGAGATCCTAGAATAAAATCACACTGCCCTAAAGCCCATAAACCGCTGAATTCTCTCTTAAGCACCCCAAAGCACCACAACCGAGACACCCACTCTGAAGAGACCCTTTTGTGAACCTAAAATTTTTTCCTTCACCTCCTCGATATTGAAGTGTAAGATCCATAATGATATAGAAATACCGCGAGTCTCGACACTATCCAATGTAAATCTCGGACTCTAGCCATATACCAATCCGCAAAATTCTTAATTGCCACATATAAGTTTTGAATCCATTAGAACCTTCTCGGGAGTTATCCACTTTGCCCGAATCTCAATTGCACCAATCAAACGGTCGAACGACCTGTGCCCCATTGGCACAAAGTGCCCAAAGAAGTAATCCACACCTCTAAGCAACCGAGTAAACTCCTACTCCCTGTGCACTACATCTTTCACGAATAAAAATTCAAATCATTCCATGATTCTCATATAACTATAAAGTGTAATACAACCCATACCCAGAAATTCCTTTACTAGAGTCATCCTTGATCTCAACCTCTGCAAGTCATAATTGATTTACCAGTATACCTCAAACTGAAAACAATGCAACACATAATCGTGCAATCAACTCGTCGATAGCAGACTCCCCCACTTAGCTCAAAGCCATGGATTAAAACATCTGATAACTTACATTAACCATTCCCCATCACTGCCATAATACCGAAGTGAGGTTTAATTAAATCCTTGATAAGCTCATGTAACACAAACCATCTAATACTTTAAATATCTGCAATTATATTCACCCATATAACAGTCAAGCCAACTTCCACAAGCGGTCCAAACTCAAATTGCTACACATATAATTCATTGGTAAAGGAGAACTCTCTACATAAACAACATAGGGATCATGCAACCTCAGGACACCCCGTAGGAGATAACCCAGCTGCTTAACCTCAAACTGACACCTCTTTATACCCTTTCACAGCCACACTACTATGCAATCACCCAATCTTCCTGAGTCTGAACTCACCAACAAAGCATGAGAACCTAATTCGTTCCACAGCTAAACAACATGAAAGACTCTCCAATACACTCATAACTCCAGACTATACATCAAATCAAGACAAAAATCAAACACCCAATAGTCCTTTGTACATCTCAAGCAAACTCTTCTCATCACATTCAAACCAAATGAACACATCTCGCAGTCACATCATACTCATCACATAGCCATCCAGCCACTCATCGAGTCACGAATTCCACTCATAGGGACACTACCAGACGTATAAGTCCAAAAGCACATGCTCACACAACCTAAATCCCCGTGCCCAAGCTACCGTCAATACCCGGCATCAAGTCCTCCAGAATGGCCCATCATCAGCACATAGAAATCACATCTCGCACCTCGTCCATGGAATCGCAAGCCATCAATGCATAGTTGATACCGAGCGCTCAGATGTGCATACAAATGCATGGAAGGAATTTCAAGAGTTACGCTTCAAGCTGAATCAATGGTGCACGATAAAGAAAGAAAGATGGGGAGTATATCCTAAACGCCCTGTAGCCTCTAGAAGATAGGTATGGACGTCATCATACCGATCTGCAAGACTCAACTAGACACTTGCTCATGACTTGTAGAACCTATAAACCTAGAGCTCTGATACCAACTTGTCACGACCCAAAATCCAACTGGTCGCGATGGCACTTAACTCAACCCGCTAGGTAAGCCAATTATCAACTATCCAATTCAAATGAAATTTAACAAGACAAATAAGTAAAAGAAAATATCCACATCTTATACATTCCCCAAGGACTGGTTTTACAAAGCTGGTATGAAATAAATACATCATCTGTTCGAAATGTACATAGATGAACATAAACAGATTGTTATGAATCTAAGGCTACCATGAACAAGAGGCAGCTACGACCGAAACGCAGGTACATCTTCAAATCCAACTCACGTCGATCTCAGTAACGTCAACAGCCAACATTTGCACGCAAGGTGCAAAAGAGTAGTATGAGTACAACCGACCCTATGTACTCAATAAGTAACAAACCTAACCTTAGGTTGAAAGTAGTGGCGAGCTGGAACAAAGGTCGGGTCCAACACCAATAGCCAACAACAGTTCATAACAACATAAAGCAAGTAATAAAAGAAGTAAATCAGAGATGAAATGATCAGCTTATTCATGGTTTCCCAAAAAGAATAGTTCCTCTTTTCAAGTATATCAGTGAAAATCCAAATCCTTTATTGAAATTGTCAAAAATAGGAGTAAGTTTGAAAACAGTAATTTTTCACAAAAATATTTTTAACAATAAAAAAAGATGTTCCATATTTCTTTCCAGATAGCCAGTGTAACATATATCACTATGCCCATATGTCAATACGTGTGAGAAGTCATGAATGACATGATACCATACAACATGAGGAAAAATGCATCTCTATGTCTGTATGTCATATGTGCATGTCAATGCAATGCATCTCAGAGATGAACTCATGTACTCACACTCTCAGAGTACTCAATCTATCTGTCTCACACTTTCCACTCATCATGCTCAATCACTCGACATGCTTAGTCACCTAGTACTGTATATGGCCAATCCAACCCAGGGAAGATCCATCCCGAATATATACATAGCAACTGCCAATCAGTCACTCTGCACAAGTCCAATCGAGCCCTGGGAAGATCCATCCCCAAATATAAATGCTTCGGACAAGATCCATGTCCAGGGAAGATCAATCCCTCAATATAAATCAACCGCGCTCACTAGGGGTATGTGCAGACTCCGGAGGGGCTCCTTCAGCCCAAGCGCTATATCAAGCCAAACATGGCATAAATCAATATAACCTACTACGGTATGCAGTCCGATCCCATAATATAATCAATATAACATGCTGCGTCGTGCAGCCCGATCCCATAATATCACTCACACCCAGGCCCTCGGCCTCACTTAGTCATCAATCTCTCCAGTCTCTTGCGCTCACAATGCCATGAAACTAGCCCCAAAATGATGATATGATGTGTCAATAGATAGCAACAAAGACTCAGATATGATATGAAATGAATGAACATGACTGAGTATAAAATTTGCAAATTACCAAATAATTCAACAACAATATGACCTCGGCGGGTCCTAACAGAATAAGCATGAAGCCTAGACATAGTTTCTAGCATGTATCACCGCTCAATAGCTCTAGTACGTAAAGGTTCATGGTTATAGATAAGATAAGGTAGCTACACAGTACAACAGGAATAACGGAGTCACAATTCACATGGTGCATGCCCACACGCCCGTCACTTAGCATGTGCGTCACCTCAACACCAAACACGTAGCACGTAATTCGGGTTTTCATACCTTTAGCACCAAGTTTAGAAGTGTTACTTACCTCGAACAAGCCAATTCCAATACCGAGCAAGCCAAGCGACACCCCAAAAATGCCTTCACACGCATACTGACCTCCGTGCGACTCAAAACTAGCCAAAAGCAACTCTAATACATCAAATAATGCCAAAGGAAACACACCCAATCGAAAAAAGTCGAACCTTTAATCAAAGCCCCAAAATCATCCCAAATGTTCAACCGCCCGCAACTTAGCACCCGACAAAACTCATAAAATCCGACAACCCATTCAATTACGAGTCCAACCATAATAGTTTCACTCAAATCCGACACCGATTCAATGTTCAAAACTCAAAAATTCACATTATGAAACTTTAGGTAAAACCCCCCAATTTCTCTTTCGGAACCCTCAATCAAATGCCGAAAATGAAGACAGATCATGATATAAAATCAAAACTGAGTAGAGAACACATACCTTAATCCACATGGTGAAAATTGCTTCAAGAATCGCCTTAATCAGAGCTCTATAGCTCCAAAAATGTAAAAATGGCCAAAACCCCTGAAATAGAGTACTTTATAATATGCCCAAGTATTCCTCTTACGCGAACGCGGGAAGTCCATCGCGTTTGCGATGAACAAAAATACACTGCCTCTAAAATACACTATGAGATCGCGAACAAGGTTCCACTAACGCGAAGAACAAGCTAGAAGCCTCCCCACAATACACTATGCAATCGCAAATGTGCTCATGCGAACGCGAAGCACCCAGGTGACACAGCATCGCGAATGCATCCAGTGTTGTGCGAACGCGTTGAAGAAATGTCCAACTCCTGCTCTTAGCTCAACCCTACGCGAACGTGACTTCCTCTTTGCGAACGTGTACAGTCTTCAACACCAAGCTATGGCCAATCACGACCACGAATAAGAAACAACCCAGCTCCATTTTCCCTTTATGCGATCACATCTACTAATCCGTGATCGCCAAGAACAATCCATGCACCAGAAACCAGAACGCACCAGCAAGGCCAAAATGGAGGGAAATGAACTAAAACATGCCTGTAACTCATCCGAGCCACTCGGGACCCCGTCCAAATATACCAATAAGTCCCATAACATAACACAGACCTACTAGAGGCCTCAAAGCACATATAACAACATCAAAACAACGAATTGCACCTCAAACCAAAATCTGTGAACTTTGAACTTTCAATTTTAAAAACTCGCGCCGAAACATATCAAATCAACTGGGAATGAAACCAAATTTTTGCACACAAGTCCCGAATAACATGACGAAGCTATTCTAATTCCCGGAACCATAATCTGAATCTGATATCCTCAAAGTCAACTTCTGGTCAAACTTATGAACTTCCTAAACCTTCAAATTACCAACTTTTGCCAATTTATGCCGAAACCTTCTAGAAACATCCAAATGCAAATCCGGGCATACACCCCAGTCCAAAATTACCATCCTGACCTATCGGAACCATCAAAACTCCATTCCAGAGTTAAATTCACAAAAAGTCAAATTTGGTCAACTCTTCCACTTTAAAGCTTCAACAATGAAATTCAATCTTCCAAATCGATTCCGAATAACCTGAAAACCAAAACCGACGATTCACATAATTCATACTACATCACATGATGCTACTCAAGACTTCAAATAGCTGAACGAAATGCAAATGCTCAAAACGAACGGTCGGGTCGTTACAATATTACTATGGAATCAATCTATTAAGAACACATTAAGATTACGATATTCAATTGAGCATAGTGACTAGGTATATTCCTATCCTAACTACAAATCTGCCCCCACTCATAGTTAAGATCATGCTCTCTTCAATTCATCTCTAATCTAGACGCAGATTTCCCAATCATTGCACAGATAGTAAATAAAACCTAACTGTTAGCCAAACAATTAAGCAAGTAATCACAGAATTGAAGAAACAACCATATATTAGCAAATCATAATCAAGGTTAAGTCAAATTCAACCAACAATAGTCATGGCTAAATCACAACCCTGAAAATGGGTTTTAGCCACTCATGATAAAATCAAAGCAATTCACAAGTGTTGAATAGTTGAAGTACTTTGAAAGATGAAGAAAACTGAGAATCCTTGCTCAGGAGTGTTCCGTGTGTGTATTTTCTATCAAAGTGGCATCTCCCCCCCCCCCCCCAAAAAAAAGGTTTAGACTTGCTTTTATATGAGTTGGGGGTGTCTTAGGTCAAAATAACCTTGTCGAGGTAGGATACTTACTCGTCATCCAGCAGCCAGGGAAGCATGGGGCGTTGGCCCTGGCGTTGGGGATTTTAATGATTCAACGCGCACCTTCTTCCCACGTTGCCTCCAAATGATTCATACACATAAAAATACCATGAATTAGTACAATTATTACATTACAAATCCGAAATCAACGAAACATGAGTAAAATGTGAGGCAATATGCATATAAATATACATACTTTAAGCCAAATATCAACACCCCACACTTACACTCTTGCTCGCGCTTGGGAAATGGAATGATTAACTACACCTCAAAGACATACATCTCAACTATGAAGGTGCAATTCTGTCACGACCCCAATTTTTCTTCGTAGAATGTCGTGATGGCACCTAGTCTCTATGACTAGGTAAGCCTAACATTCAATAAAACCTGACAGGAATAATCAACAAAATATTAAAAGCAAGTCTGATAACTGATATAAACTGCTGAAAACAGAATCAACAATGTCGGTGAAACTGAGTCATAAGCTCTACAGAGTGAACTAAAACAACTACTACATCATTGTCTGAATGAAAATACAACAGGAAATAAGGATAAGAAAGGTGACTCCGAGGCTTGCGGACGTGGAGCAGGTATACCTTGAAGTCTCCCAAACACAGCAACAGAACTCAAAGCTAGCGTCCGGCACGGGCAGACGTATATGGATCTGCACAAAAAGATAAGGAGAAGCGTAGTATGAGTACACCACAATGGTACTCATTAGTATCAAGCCTAACCTCAGTAGAGTAGTGATAAGGCCAGGTCAAGACACCTACTATGATATAAACAAACATTATGAAAATGTAATAAGGATAAATAACACAAAGTGGAGAAATAACTGACACGAAACAGTTAACAGCATGAACTAATACCATAATGTTAAGCACGAAAGTAACATAAAGGAATCAGTTAATGAGAACCACAATGATCATATAGAGACAATAACTGACAAAAACAAGGAAAAACAAAACAACAAGATGTGTTCCCACCAAAACTCTTTGCAACATGAGATAAACAACAAGAATCATAATGAGGTACCACCTCGTGTACAATAAAATCACCACTGAGGTACCGCCTCGTGTATATATATCAAGAACCACAACCGAGGTACCTCCTCGTATTCGTAATTCACAATCTCAATCAAAATCTTTCCTTATACCACTGCGTGAGCCTTACATTTGAAATAGGATTTGAAAATAGGTTTTCCAAAATATCTACTCGCACTTAAGCCCACCTTATGACGTTGCGTGGCTTCACGTAGTTCCCCTACAAGCAACACGAACATAAGTCCCACCTTATATCCCGCATGCACATCAACCCCAAACCTTATACCGCCGCATGCGCATCAATATCACATCATAATAACAACTCACACCATAAGTGCCCATATGTCACAACTTGCCAACAATCAACAATATCAATGTTTCGAAAATAATAGCCCACGTCTCCACCATGATGTGTACAAGAATATCAACAATAACAATGAAAGTAAAATTTTTAACAAGAAAGATATCTTAACAATTATCAACTTCGCTTCAAAATGATACAGTACCACAACTTCAACACCAATAACTCAACAATAAGAAAGATAACGTGTAACTACGAGCTAAATACAAATAACTCACAATGGAAGGAATAACATGACTTCAAATGAGAATAGTAGCAACAAAAGAGATAACTAGTAACAATAACTTCAAATAATGAAATTTAACGATGAAAGAGATAACACGTGCAATGAGTTCAAGAAATGATAATCAACAACGAAAGAGATGACATGTATCAAATAAAGAAGCAACAAGTTCAACTAAAGCATGAGATCAATTTATCAAGTAGGATGTAGAACAAGTGTTAAACAAGTCAATTAAGGCATGTAAAGATAGACTAACACAAATAGGAATAGATTGACTATGGGAATTTAGAACATGATATGGTATTTCAATTAAAGCATGGAAATAGTCTAAGTCACCTAAACCGGTCAGATACCACGTGCAACCCGTGTACCCACTTGTCACCTTCCGTACACGGCTTTCACATAGCATAAATAAATAAATCAATACTGATCATGAGGGGTAGTTCCCCAACAAAAAGTTAGGCAAGATACTTACCTCAACTAGGCCAATTCAACCGTCGGAAATAGCTTTTCCCCCCTAAAATTTTCCCGCACACGGACTCAAATCTAACCAAAATTGACTTAATATCATCAAACAATGCTAGTGAAATCAATTACAATAGAAAAGGCTATGATTTTTATATTTATCCCAAAAATTCAACAAAAGTAAACTTGGAGCTCGCCCAACCGTTCAAAACCTGGTCCAATGGTAGATTCCGACTATCCATGACCCCACGAGTTCATATATGTGATTAGTTTCAAAATTCGAGTCCAAATCGACTCTAAAAATTCAATTTTTTATTTTTCAAAAGTTTGATAAAGTTGCAAAAATTTTCACTTTGATTCACATGATTTTGATGTTAAAATATAAGATATAATGATGGAATATGATTAGAAATGGATTAGAATCACTTACCAAAAGTTAGTAGGTGAAAATCCCCTCTCCAAATCACATCCTACCGCGTCTAGGGTTAAAAAATGAGAGAATGTTTTCAAAAGTCCTGTCTCCCAGCCCTTTGTACTAGCTTTTGATGTCGCATTTACGACACATTGTGAACCCTTGCAATTGCGGATCAGGGATCGCATTTGCGAACCCTAACAGCCTCATGTAACCTCGCACTTGCAAGAAAAGGATTTGCAATTGCGAACTGGTCATCATTGCAAAAGCGGACATTTGTTCGCAAATGTGAACCAAGTTAAAATCTTGCTGCCTTCGCAAATGTGAAGGGGAAGTTGCATTTGCGGCATCTGACCTGCTACTGTCATCTTTGCAATTGCGAGGCTGGTGCTCGCAATTGCGATAACTGATCACTAGCAGTTTATTTTAAGTTCAAATATATTCTGATACATGTCCAGAACTCATCCGAGCCCTCACGGCTCCAAACTAAGCATCCACGTAAGTCTAAAAACATCATACGACTCGCTCGCACGATCAAAACACAAAAATAACATCTAAAGCTATGAATCGAACACTAAAACGCATGAATTTCAATGTAAAGTTCAAGAATTTATAAAATTACAACTAAACATCTGAAATCCTATCAAATTAACACCAAATGACACCAAATTTTGCACACAAGTTCTAAATACCATAACGAACCTATTCCATGTCCTAAAATCAAATTTCGAGCTCGATAGCTAAAAGTCAACCTACGGTCAAACTTTTCAACTTCAAATTTCCAAATTTTGGCAAATCAACATAAATTAACCTACGGACTTTCAAAATCAATCTCGGTTATACGCCCAAGTCCGAAATCACAATACAAAACTACCGGAGCCACCAAAATACAGTTTTGTGGTCGTTTTCACAAAAGTCAAGTTTGGTCAATATTTCTAATTTAAACTTTTAAGTCAAGAATCAAAGGATCCGAATCAACCTGAAAGCTTCTCGGAACAGAACTAACCAAGCCTGCAAGTCATAAATTCATAAACACATATGTGTTAAGCATAAAAAGGGGTAATGGGTCGGAATTACACAAAACGGCCAATGGGGTCGTTACATTCTCCCCCTCTTAAAACAAATATTCATCCTCGAACGTGCATAAGGACATACCTGAAGTGGTGAATAGATGAGGATAATGACTCTGCATGTCATGCGCGGTCTCCCAGGTAGCATCCTCAACCAGAGGACCTCTCTATTGAACCTTCACTGAAGCAATGTTCCTTGATCTCAACTTCTGGACTTGTCTGTCCAAGATAGCCACAGGCTCCTCAATATAAGTCAAATCCTCATCCAATTGGACTATGCTAAAGTCTAAAACATGAGATGGATCACCATAATACTTTTGGAGCATAGAAACATGAAACACCGGATGAACCGCAGATAAACTAGGTGGAAATGCAAGCTTGTGACCACCTCACCAATCCTCTCAAGGATCTCGAAAGGTCTGATATACCTAGGGCTCAACTTTCCCTTCTTCCCGAACCTCATCACACCTTTCATGGGTGAAACCCAGAGCAAGACTCGCTTTCCAACCATGAATGCAACATTGCGAACCTTTCAATCTGCACAACTCTTCTGTCTAGATTGGGTTGTACGAAGCCGATCCTGGATCAACTTGACCTTTTACAAGGTCGAACAAAATATGTGCCTAATAAATTAGCCTCATCCAGCTCAAACCACCCAACTGGAGAACGACATCGTCTCCCATATAGGGCCTCATAAGGAGCCATCTGAATAGTCGATTGGTAGCTGTTTTCGTAGGCAAACTCTGCAAGCAGCAAGAACTGATCACAAGCACCCCCAAAATCCATAACACAGGCATGAATCATATCCTCCAATATCTTAATAGTGCGCTCGGACTGTTTGTTCGTCTGACGATGAAATGTTGTACTTAACTCAACCCGTATGCCTAGCTCACGCTGTACAACTCTCTAGAAATATGATGTAAACTACGTACCCCGGTCAAAGAGGATGGATACTGGTATGCCATGAAGTCGGACAATCTCGTGGATATAAACCTGAGCCAGCTGCTATGAAGAATAGGTAGTCACCGCCGGAATGAAATGAGCCAACTTGGCCAAACTGTCCACAATCCCCTATATTGCGTCGAATTTCTTTTTAGTCTATGGAAGCCCAACAACGAAGTCCATGGTGACACGCTCCCATTTCCACTCGGGAATCTCAAGTCACTAAAGCAAACCACCTGACCATTGATGCTCATACTTCACCTGCTGACAATTTAGGCATAGAGCTACAAACTCCACTATGTCTTTCTTTATTCTCCTTCACCAATAGTGCCACCTTAAATCCTAATACATTTTAGTGGCACCTGGATGAATGGAGTACCGCGAACTGTGTGCCTTCTGAAGAATCAACTCATGCAACCTATCTACATTGGGCATACATAACCGGCCCTGCATCTGTAACACATCATCATCCCCAATAGTAACCTCCATGGCATCGCCGTGCTAAACTGTGTCTTTGAAGACAAGCAAATGGAGATCGTCATACTGACGCTCTCTGATACGATCATATAGAGAAGACCGAGAAACCACGCAACCAAGAACTCGACTTGGCTCCGAAACATCGAATCTAACAAACTGGTTGGCTAAGGCTTGAATATCAAATGCTAATGGTCTCTCGGTTACCGGTAGATATACTAAACTATCCAAACTCTCCGCCTTTCGACTCAAGGCATAAGCCACTACATTGGCCTTCCCAGGATGATATAGAATGGTGATATCATAGTCCTTAAGTAACTCTAACCACCTCCGCTATCGTAAGTTAATATCTTTCTGTTTGAACAGATGATGTAGACTCTGGTGGTCGGTAAAGACCTCACAAGGGACACCGTTCAAATAGTGTCGCTAAATCTTCAAGGCATGAACAATGGCTGCCAACTCCATGTCGTGGACCGGATAATTCTTCTCATGTGTCTTCAGCTGTTGAGATGCGTAGGCAATCACCCTAGCATCTTGCATCAACACTGCGCCAAGGCCAACAGGTGACACGCATCACAATACATAGTATAAGACCCCGAGCCCGTAGGCAACACCAACACTGCAGTCTTGATCTTTTGAAAGCTCACCTCACACTCCTTGGACCATCTGAAAAGAGCACACTTCTGGGTCAATCTGGTCATAGGTGCAGCAATAGATGAGAAACTTTTTGTGAAACAATGATAATACCTAGCCAAACCAAGGAAACTCCGAATCTCAGTGGTCGAAGATGGTTTGGGCCAGCTCTGCACTGCTTCAATCTTCTTGAGATCTACCTTGATGCCTTCACTTGACACCACATGAAAGAAAAATGCCACTGAATCAAGCTAGAATTCACACTTTGAGAATTTTGCATACAACTTCTTCTCTCTCAAGGTCTGGAGTACGATCCTCCAGTGCTGCTTATGCTCTTCCCGACTGCAGGAGTACATAAACAGAATGACGAATGAATCAAGATAAGGCTGGAATACACTGTTCATCAGGTGCATGAATGCTGCTGAGAAATTGGTCAGCCCATATGACATCACAAGGAACTCGTACTGACCATACCGAGTCCTAAAGACAGTCTTCGGAATATTCGGATCCCGAATCTTTAGCTGATGATAACCTGACCGCAAAGCAATCTTTGGGAACACTTTGGCAACCTGTAGCTGATCAAATAATTCATCAATGCATGGCAATGGATACATGTTCTTCACTATAACCTTGTTCAACTGTCGATAATCAATACACAAGCGCATAGAACCATCCTTCTTCTTCACAAACAAGACCGTAGTACCCCAAGGCGACACACTAGAGTAGTTTGTGGAGGTGAACCCCTCATAAGTCTGGCGTAATCTCTAACCATATGGTGGCTATCACCACACAACAGCAAGCTCTCGGTAGGTGTGGCTACTGGGACTGACTCGGGCCTGGTCGGCTGGAATGACCACTGAAGGCACCCCGTGCCGGCGGTGCACTAGAAAGTGGCTGAGCAAAATGTGCAACCTAAGACCACGAAACAACCAGAGAACCACTAGGAGCTGAAAGTGTTGAGTGAACGGGACGACTCAAATAGCCCTACCATGACGGGCTGTAGCTGCAGCATGGCCACCACTAAATCCTCCAGTACCTCGAGTCCTCTTGGCCTCCCTGTACTTTCTCTCACGTCCCTGTATACCCTCCAACCTCCATGCAATCTCTGCCACCTGCTGATATGGGGTTATCTATCTTCAAATCTCGATCCATGCTGAACCTAATACCATAGTTGAGCCCCTCGATGAATCGACGGACTCGCTCTCCTCTCTGACAGTAGAAACCAAGGCAGGTACATGTCTTGACAAATCACCAAATCCCACAACATACTCTGACATTATCATAGTACCCTAGCAGCTGCTCAAACTCTGCGCGCCATGCATCCAGTAGGGTCTGAGGAACAAACTCTCTCATGAACAACTCTGAAAATTGAGTCCATGTAAGTGAAGCTGTATCGGTTATGCTACCCTCCTCGTACACTCCCCACCACTGATATGCTGCTCCTGACAGTTGGAATGTAGTGAAAGCAACTCCGCTCGTCTCCGAAATACCCATGGTGCGGAGAATACGATGGCACTCCTCTAGAAAACCATGTCCTCAGAAGCCAAACCACTGAAAGTTGGAGGGTGATACTTCTTGAACCTCTCAAGTCTAGCTGATCCTCTTCAGATGTTGCTGCCCTAATTGCGGGCAGAACCGGAACAACAGGCTGTACTAGTATAACCTCTAGGACCTGATCAACCTGGACCCGCTGCTCTAGGGTACGGTCTGCGGGAGTCTAAGCTCCTCCCCCAGCCTGAGATGTGGCTAGTGCAAGTGGGATCAACCCCGCTTGAGCTAAAGTACTGAACATGCTCAAAAACTGTGCGAGGGTCTCCTGAAGTGCTGGGTTGGAAACAGGCGCCTCAGCTGCCTGTCCTCTAACTGGAGCTACAGGTGGCCCCTCTGCCGCAGCTTGGGCATATGCTCTAGCTGCACCACGTGCCCCTCCCCGGCCTCTGCCCAAGCCCCGGCCCTGGTCCCGGCCTCTCGTGGCTCTAGTAGTGGGCGCGGATGTCTGATCGTCAGATCTAGAAGTGCGTGTCCTCACCATCTGTGAGAGAATAGAAAGTGAAAGATCAATTTTCGAAGTCAACAATTCGCACGATAAGGAATCAAAGAAGTAAAGTTTTCCTAGCAGTACCATAGCCTCTATTAAGCATGCTTATGACTCATACCACCTGTGAACAAGAGCTCTGATACCAACTCATCATGATCCCAAATTCCCTCTGTAGGATGTCGTAATGGAACATAGTCTCTACGACTAGGTAAGCCTAACATTCATTAAAACTTGACAGGAACAGTCAACAAAATACTAAAACAAGTGTGATAATTGATATAAACTCTTGAAAACAGAATCAACAATAGTACACTCCCCAAAACCGGTAGAACTGAGTCACAAGCTCTACAGAGTAAACTGAAATAACTACTACATCACTGTTTGAATGAAAATATAACAGGAAATAAGGATAAAAGAAGGTGACTTTGAGGCCTACGGACGTGAAGCAGGTATACCTTGAAGTCTCCCAAACGCAGCAACACAACTCAAAGCTAGCATCCAGCATGAGCAGACATACCTGGATCTGCACAAAAAGATGTGCAGAAGCGTAGTATGAGTACACCACAACGGTACCTAGTAAGTACAAGCCGAACCTCAGTAGAGTTATGACGAGGCCATGTCAAGACACCTACTAGGATATACATACACAGTATTTAAAAACGTGGTAAGGATAAATAATACAAAGCGGAGAAATAAATGATACGAAATAGTTAACAACATGAACTAATACCGGAATTTTAAGCACGGAAGTAACATAAAGGAATCAGTTAAACAGAACCACAATGACCATATAGAGACAATAACTGACAAAAACAAGGAAGAGCGAAACAACAAGACGTGTTCCCACCAAAACCCTTTGCAACATGAGATAAACAACAAGAATCACAATGAGGTACCGCCTCGTGTGCAATAAGAATCACCACCGAGGTACCACCTCGTGTATATATATCAAGAATCACAATCGAGGCATCGCCTCATATTCACAATTTACAATCTCAATCAAAATCTTTCCCTATACCACCACGTGAGCCTTACATTTGAAATAGGTTTTGAAAACCGTTTTCCTGAAATAGCTACACTCACTTTAGCCAACATTATGACGTCAAGTGACTTCATGTAGTTCCCCTAGAAGCAACATGCACATAAGTCCAACCTTATACTTCCAAACGCACATTAACCTCAAGCCTTATACCGCTGCATGCGCGTCAATATCACATCACAATAACAACTCGCACCACAAGTGGCCATATATTACAATTTGCCAACAACCAATAATACTAAAGTTTCCACAACAATAGCCCATGGCTACACCACGATGTGTACATGAATATCAACAATGACAATGAATGTAAAAATTTTATCAAGAAAGATATCTTAACAATTATCAACTTCGCTTCAAAATGATACGGTTACCACAACTTCAACATCAATAACTCAACAATAATAAAGATAACGTGTAACTACGAGCTAAATACAAATAACTCACAAATGGAAGGAATAACATGACTTCAAATGAGAATAATAGCAACAAAAGAGATAATTAGTAACAATGACTTCTAATAATGAAAATTAACAATGAAAGAGATAACACGTGCAATGACTTCAAGAAATGATAATCAACAATCAAAGAGATGACATGTATCAAATAAAGAAGCAACAAGTTCAACTAAAATGAGATCAATTTATCTAGCAGCATGTAGAACAAGTGTTAAACAAGTCAATTAAGGCATGTAACGATAGACTAACACAAATAGGAATAGATTGACTATAGGGATTTAGAACATGATATGGCATTTCAATTAAATCATGAAAATAGTCTAAGTCACCTAAACGGGTCAAATACTACGTACAACCTGTGTACCCGCTCGTCACCTTGTGTACACGGCTTTCACATAGCACAAATAAATCAATCAACACCAATCCTAAGGGGAAGGTTCCCCACCCAAAGTTAAGCAAGATACTTACCTCAACTAGGCCAATTCAATCCTCGAAAATAGCTTTTTCCCCTAAAATTCGCCTCCACATAGTTCAAATCTAACCAAAATCGACTTAATATCATCAAAAAATGCTAGGGAAATCAATTACAATAGAAGAGCTATAATCTTTACATTTTTCCTAAAAAGTCAGCAAAAGTCAACCCAAGGCTCGCCTAGTCAAAACTCGGGTCCAATGGTAGATTCTGACTACCCATGATCGCATGAGTTCATATATGTGATTAGATTCAAAATACGAGTCCAAATCGACTCTCAAAACCCAATTTCTTATTTTTCAAAAACTTGACAAAGTTTCACAATTTTTCACTTTGATTCACATGATTTTGATTTAAAATCTAAGATACTTATGGAATATGATTAGAAATGGATTAGAATCACTTACCCAAAGTTTTTAGGTGAAAATCCCCTCTCTAAATCGCCTCCTACCGAGTCTAGGGTTCAAAAATGAGAGAATGTTTTCAAAAATCCCGTCTCTCAGCCCTTTGTACCAGCTGCGGATGTCGCATTTTTGACATAGGGTTCGCATTTGTGAACCCTCGCAATTGCAAACAGGGCTCGTATTTGCGAACCCTGACATCCTCATGCAACCTCGCAAAACCAAGAATAGGCTTCGCAATTGCAAACTAGCCATCATCGCAAAAGCGACATTTGTTCGCAAATGCGAACCAAGCTAAAATTTTGCTTCCTTCGCAAATGCGAAGGGTAAGTTGCATTTGTGGTATCTGACCCCCTGCTATCAGCTTCGCAATTGCGAGGTTGGTGCTCGCAATTGCGATAACTGAGCACCAGCAAACCAGCAGTTCATTTTAAGTTCAAAACTATTTCGATACATGTCCGGAACTAATCCGAGCCCTCGTGGCTCCAAACTAAACATCCATGCAAGTCTAAGAACATCATAAGAACTCGCTCATGCGTTAAAAACAAAAAAAAAATAATATCTAAAGCTAAGAATCGAACACTAAAACGCATGAATTTCAATGTAAAGTTCAAGAATTTCTAAAATTACAACTAAACGTCTGAATCCTATCAAATCAACTCCAAACGACACTAAATTTTGCAGATGCGATTTAAGTACCATAAGGGACCTATTTCAAGTCCCAAAATTAAATTCCAAGCTCAATAGCTAAAAGTCAACCTACGGTCAAACTTTTCAACTATAAATTGTCAAATTTCGGCAAATCAACATCAATTAACCTACGGACTTCCAAAATCAATTACGGGATAACGCCCAAGTCCAAATCACAATACAAAGCTATCGGAGCCCTCAAAATATATTTCTGGGGTCGTTTTCACAAAAGTCAAAGTTTGGTCAACATTTCTAATTAAACTTCTAAGTCAAAAATCAAAGGGTTCGAATCAACCCAAAAGCTTCCCGGAATGAAACTAATCAACCCCGCAAGTCATAAATTCATAAACACACATGTGAGAAGCATAAAAAGGGGTAACGGGGCAAAATTACACAAAACGACCGATCGGGTTATTACAAATTTAATTTTTCAACCATACAGTCAACCTTTGACTATAGTCCATACCGGTAATCAAGCTTGAACATACAAAATTCACATTCTTCACATTTTAAATATGACCAAGTATACACAATTTAATTCAACCAATTTAAACAACTTATCCATAACCACCCTATCTCAAGAGCCTACTCGTTACCACTAAGCACCCTCAACTGGGGCAATCACCCAATGAGAGAAATTCACAACATCCCCAATCTGTCATGAGATCATGTGCCCTCACAAAAAACCAAGAGAGTGAATATAGAAATAGTCCACGCATTTAAATATGACTTTCAACATAAATTAAGGACATCACACAATTGAAAGAAAGTCACTCACTCTCATAAAGAATTCATGTGCATCTCGTGGTCGTACCATAAACTTGCCCATAGTGTACATCTCTACTAATCTAAGCTAGACAAATCTAGGATCAATTTGGATTTTAGGAGTTGTAATGTAGGCTAAGGGATGGGTAGGATACATTTAAGAATAGTGATTAACCCTCCTAAGCCCTTTAATTCATTACACTCAAGAATCGATCACGTTTTCTTCTCAACCAATGCACTCGCCACAAACCATACACAACATAGTCATTTCTTCAATTAAGCACTTCTACGTCCCCAGTAGCACGAATTAGTAAGATTAGCAGGTGTGTGTTTTTCTTCTTTTTGGCTATCAACATTACTTGTTTATTCTTTTCTTGCAATTTTCTTTTCTCTCTTTTTTTTTCTACACACACTCCATACATTAAGGTTTATCGGCTAGTGGTATTTGTTACAACTTTAGTGCACCTTATGGGCCCTTCCATGGTTCCATTCAAAAATTACTTCCCAATCTCTCACTTTACTTCTTTTGCGACTAAGTACCTTCAGAGCTAAAGGTTTAACAAGCTCACGTTAAGAAAAAATGGGGATACGGCTTGTAATGTGGGTGCCAAGGAAAAAGGTCTATAGGCTCAAAGGGGCTAACAACGGAAAAATATTATTTGTAAGTGACAAGCACATCTATGATCAAGAAAAGAAATGCCTATGTTATCTCCTAGACCAGCACAACTTAATGATTTCACTTCAATTAACACACAGGCAAGTTCTAGACTACAGAGGATAGCACAGAATAACACAAATCCTCACACACACATTGCACATGACTCAATCAAGATGGTTCTGTTCAACTCTCAAGTCAAGAAAGCACATATAGTTGAGATATTTAAGCAATAATGAACTAGGTGACATACAAGTCAAACATCTAAGAAAAGGCGTCACATAGTAGGCTATTTATATTACTTAGGCGTCACAAGTCAAGTCAAATATAATAGGAAGGCAGAGCGTATGCCATAGCCTAATGTGCCAGCACCAAACATGTCAAACAGGTATCTTAGAGCAACTCAATTTTTTTTCCTATCCTACTCCTAAAAAGTTAAAAATAAAATATCCGGTTCAAGCTACACCCTTGAAAAAGAACCGGCGCCCAAAGAAAAACCAAGGGATAAGACCTAACTATTTGAGAAAACAAAAGAAAATCTTTTTGTTGTTATAATCGGACCTTAATTCCTCAAGAAAATTATCCTAGAGATCCATCATCGGGAAAATCCAAGCTTTTATTGATTTTTTTTTTCTATTTTCATTCTTTTTAAGAAACTAGACTATGTCTAATACTAGTTCTAAAAGAAAAACTAATAAAATAAATTAAAAATAGTTTTATACAATGACACTTCATAAAGTAGTTCTCCTACCCCACACTTATACTATGCATAGTCCCCGATGCATATAAGGATTCAAAACAAAGTAAGGTGGAAAGAAGAATTCCCTGCTAGTTGGACCCATGGGGGTCATACTCGGATCCTTCATCCTCAGAATGCCCACCAGCGAAACTTCAGGCTCATCATCATCCGCTCCAAGGGGCACCAAAGCCATTGGTCCAGTGACATCAACACCAATATCATCCTCATCATCGGAGCCTTGTGGGTGTTTTTATCCTCCGATGGGTACATGGGACTGCTAGGTGAAATCCGCAATATTTCCTTTGAAGAACTGGACAGATCATTGCATAGATGCATATGCTCCTCATTTGTCACGCCTAACTTGCTCATTATCACATTCAGGGAACTATATAGATATCTGTTGAAGATTTCATCCCGCTCATTCCGTGCAGCCTGGCTCACCTTGGACGTCAACTCCAACAAAGAAGCAATGTCCATCAGTCTCTTTGGAGCCTCTACCACCTTATCATAATCGGCTTACCCAGGCACCTCGCGACAGAGCATGTCTTACGTCAACAGGTTACCAACGAAGAACCTTTTTTATTTTCCGCCCAAACCGTGTGCGGGCCATATCTCTTAACATGATCTCACCCACATTGACGGGCTGCCCATGTCACGACCCAAACAGGAGGGCCATGACTGGCACCCGGGCCATACTTACCGAGCACCAACGCACATTTTATCTAACCTTTCTTATTATCTATAAGGGTCGATGAGATCAATATAAATTGTAGACATGAATCCTAAACAACCAACAATGACAGATAATGGCATGAACATATATAACATGGGTTGACAAGGCTGTCATGAAGCTATGTATAAGGTATGAGCTGACAAGCTGCCATGAGAGACTATACGACAAAAATCAGTCGGCAAGGCAATCCAAACTATACATAAAGCAACACATGTCTATAGCAAAAATGCATACCAAGACCACGAAAAGTCCGGAGAAGGAATCTCGCTAATAAACGCTGAACTAGGCAGCCTACTATAGTGGGGGAGCTTTGCCTACCAGTCTATCAGAACCTGAGGCACGACAAGCAGCGTCCACAAATAAAAAGGACATCAGTACGAATAAAGTACTGAGTATGTAAGGAAGGAAAGTATAAGTAAGAATAGTAACAAAAACAGGGATAGGGAATATACAACCTGTAACATCTGGGTACTTGTGAGGGCTACTGAAATGAAATGCATGATATATATATATATATATATATATGTGTGTGTGTGTGTGTGTGTGTGTGTGTGTATGTATACACACATAAATTTTTAAAACATACGCCTCAGTGGAAATCATCATCATCATATCTTACCCGGCCGTAATAGGCTCGGTAAAATACACACCTGGCCATCATAAGGCTCGGTAGAATCATACCCGGCCACATGGAGCTCGGTAAAACCCAACTGATCGGTGGTTGCATAATAGGTGTCGTCCCCGGCCGACTATAGCACCACTTGGTAGGGTAAATAGATACATATACATATGATGCATGCTGGACTCATTGGAATCACATTTTGAACCTTTCGGTGTGACGTAAGATCGGTATCCTACGTACACGTTATTAGGATTAACTCTTCATCAAGAATTTTATAAGAATCAGGAAGTACCAACAGCATTGATAACACAAGAATAAGAGAAGTAACATCAACAGCAATCATTCCATAAGAAGGGAAGCAATGTAAGTACTGCTAGCTTCTAAGAGTTGAGTATCTTCGGAAGCTCATTCATTACATTATGTACAATCGGAGTCGTGCAAAAGAAGGAAAGGGATAGCCTCACATACCTTGTATATACTGCCCAACCTCAAGCTATGCAAATGTCACCACTCCTTAGTCTACAATAAGAGACATGGCACTATGTTATTGCTTAAGCATCATAACTTTTATGTATCGACTACAATCTATTTTACGATGAAACGGACATCACCTCCCCTATTTATATGACTTCCCAAAATTTAAAAAAATTACCAAACAGCCCAAACAACATCAATAATAATCATATTGAGCCTCCCAAAATAGTCCACCAACCAACAACTTTACTAACAAGCCTTTCGATATATATCTTATAAGTTCTACCTTCAATGACTTAGCCATAACTTGTATAATCTTTAATACATGTAGGGTAAGACATTCATTACCTTTAAACAAAAATAACAACTCCAATTTGACCTTAATTGACCACGAAATATCCCTCCAATGCTGCCACAAAAACAAGGAAGCGAAACTAGCAATCAATTAGGATTTTTCGGCACTAGAATCACTTTAGAAAACTTGAAATCACCTAGGGTTGATATTAAAAGCTTGAGGGAGTAATTTACAGAATATAAAACACTTATACAACCTCCCACACAAGCTAGAACAACAGAAAAATCAGCAACAACAAGAAGAACAAGAAACTTACTAGCGTCACAGGATTCCCGACACTTGATTTGTGTTGTTTGTCCTTTGTTTTGGTCTTGGATCAAGAGGGAACCTTGAGAGAGTGTTTTTAGGGTTCTAAGGTCTAAATATACTGAAAAAGAATGACTTAAAATGGGGTTGAGGCGTGTTATATATATCCCTATGTCTCAACCGCCTATGTGGGCCCCATAGAGAGCTGCTTGTGGCAGTCTCGCAAAATTTGGTGGTTAGATCATCCCGTAATTCCAAGTAAATTGGTATAATAGTGACATTTGACCTAAAGTTTAAGTAAAATTATGAATGTAAGTTGTGACAACTTTTGTCAATTTTTGTTTCCTAACTCGTTTGATTTCAAGACCTATGATACGGATATTATATGATTGAAGTACCTTAAACATGACCTCTTGGGAATGTTAAGCACCTCTAGTTTTACCCGCAAATACGGGTTACAACATCCTTGATTCGTTTAACTTCTAATACTTGTTAACCACTCTTATACACCCTTGTATCGTTTAAGACCAATAGGATTAAATTCTTATCATCTCAAAGATAATCTCTTCTTGGATTTACGTCGACTAACTTACGGTGTGATCCAACGTACGCAAATATAGGTTGTAACACCCTCCCCCCCTTAGGAAAATTCGTCCTCGAATGTAAGGGTTTGCAGGGAGTCTAACTCATCGAGGATTCCGGTGGAAATTTCCGGCTGAGTTTCCCCTATAAAATGGACACTAGCCAAACTTGCAAGCAGTTAAACCCAACCTACTGCCCTACAAGGCTATACAAAGCATTATGGATGTGTACATTATCTACATATCACCATTTTGTATTAAGAAAGAGCATTCTCAAGCTATTGCTTACCTCATAGAGCCGTTTCACCTTCTAATGCGTCCTGCGTTCCCCCGATATCCTCGTTATCTTCAATCTGGAATAGGTAAGGGTATTTAGACATCATCTACTCTTATGCTTCCCATTTCGTTGCGTCTGTATTCTTGTTCCTCCACAATACTTTGACGGAAGCTACATCTTTTGCTCTCAGCTTGCGGACTTGTCGATCTAATATAGCCACTAGCACTTTTCATATGATAGATCTTATGTAACTTGTAGATCTTTGATAGGGACGACCCGAGAAGGGTCTCCAATACATTTTTTCAACATAGATACATGGATTACCGGGTGGAAAAATTCCAATTCGGATGGCAATTCTAACTCATAAGCAACATGTCCAATTCATCGAAGAATTTTGTACGGCCCAATATACTGCGGGCTCAGTTTAACCTTCTTCCCAAAACGCATAACACCCTTCATCGGCGAGATCCTCAGGAAAACCCAATCACCAACCTCAAATTCCATTTCACGATGTCGGACATCGGAATAAGACTTTTGCCTACTTTGTGCCGTCCTCAATCACTCTTGTATCACTTTCACCTTCTCAATGGCTTGGTGAATCAAATCTGGACCATATAATTCTGTCTCACCGACTTCGAACCATCCAACTGGTGATCTACATCTCCTCCCATACAGTTCCTCATACGGGGCCATTTTAATACTAGAATGGTAGCTATTATTATAGGCGATTCTATGAGTGCTAGATGGTCTTCCCAATTCCCCTTGAAATCTAGAACACATGCTCGTAGCATATCTTCAAGTGTCTGAATGGTACGTTCAGCTTGTCTGTCAGTCTGCGGATGGAATGTAGTGTTGAGATTCACTTGTGTGCCTAAACCCTTCTGAAAAGACCTCCAAAAATTAGCCGTAAATTGAGATCCTCGGTCACAATCTCCTTGATATACAACTTTGCACAATCTTCAGTCGTGTAAGTTGTCTTAACTGGCAGAAAATGGGCACATTTTGTAAGTCGATCAACTATCACCCAGATGGAATCAAACTTATGATAAGAGCGAGGTAATCTGATAATGAATTCCATATTAATCACCTCCTATTTCCAGGTCAGAATCTCTATATTCTGAATTAATCCACTGGGTTTCTGATGCTCGATCTTTACTTGTTGACAATTAGGACACTGGCCTACAAATTCTGTAATAGACTTCTTCATGTTATCCCACTAATACTGCTCCTTAACATCATGATACATCTTTGTCGAGCCGGGATGGATGGAATATCGAGACTGATGAATCTCAATCATAATCTTCTTTCGCAACCCTTCCACATTAGGCACACATATCGGCCCTGGTATATCAGTGCCCCATCTTCTCCGATCTCGAAAGCTGTAATTTTACACTGCAGAATGCTCTCTCTCAATCGTACTAAGGTAGGATCTTCATATTGTCGTGCTTTTACCTCGGCTACCAAAGATGATTCTGATGTATTCTGTACAGTAACACTTCCATCATCAGAGTCTAACAATCTGATTCTCATATTAGCTAGCTGATGAAGCTCTTTAGTCAACCCCTGTCTACCTGCCTCAGTATGTACTAAGCTTCCCATTGACTTATGACTGAGAGCGTCTGCCACAACATTGGCTTTACCGGGATGGTACAATATCTCGACATCGTAATCTTTCAATAATTCAAGCCACCTACGCGGCCTCAAATTCAACTCATTCTACTTGAAGATGTATTATAAACTCTTGTGATCTGTGTAGATGTCAACATGGACATCGTATAAGTAGTGCCGCCATATCCTTAAAGCATATATTACTGCAGCCAATTCCAAATCATGAGTCGGGTAATTCCTTTCATGTTTCTTCAATTGTCTTGATGCATAAGCAATCTCCTTCCCACGTCGCATCAATACGCACCCCAAACCTATACCTGAGGCATCACAATATAACAGATAACCTTCTGTTCCTTTTGGGAGAGTGATCACTAGCGCGGATGTCAATCGATTCTTTAGCTCCTAAAAAATACGTTCACAAGCGTCAAACCACAGAAACTTGGTAGCTTTCTGTGTTAACTTAGTCAATGGTGCTGATATAGAGGAAAACCCTTCTACAAACAGCTTATAATATCCTGCTAGACCTAGGAATCTGCAGACTTCTGACGATGTTGTAGGTCTCGGCCAACTCTTCACTACATCGATCTTCTGAGTGTCGACACTAATACCCTCGTCAAATATCACATGGCCAAGGAATGCTACTGAGTTTAGCTAGAATTCACATTTGGAGAGCTTAGCATATAACTTACGATCCTAAAGGGTCTGTAATACCATCCGCATGTGGCCCCCATGTTTCGCCTCCAAAGGAGAATACACTAGAATGTCATCAATGAATACGATCATGAACACATCAAGATAGGGCCTGAATACACTATTCATGAGATCCATAAAAGCTACTGGGGCGTTTGTTAGCCCGAACGACATCACCAAGAACTCAAAGTGCCCATATCTTGTCCGGAAGGCCGTCTTTGGAATATCCTTCTCCTTAACCCTCACCTGAAGATACCCTGAACATAAGTCAATCTTGGAGAAATACTTGGCACCCTGGAGTTGGTCAAATAGGTCGCCAATCCTTGGAAGTGGATACTTGTTTCTTATTGTAAACTTATTCAATTGTCGATAATCGATACACATCCTTAACGACCCGTCTTTCTTCCGCACGAAAAATACTGGCGCACCCCAAGGTGAAGTGATAGGACTAATGAAGCCCTTATCTAGCAAGTTCTTCAACTGCGCCTTCAACTCTCGCAACTCTGTCGGGGCCATCCTGTACGGAAGGATAGAGATCAGTTGAGTGTCAGGAACACATCAATACTAAACTCAATCTTCATTTTAGGAGGAAGGCCTGGGAGTTCATCTAGGAAAATATCTGGAAATTCATTAACCACGGGGATTGATTGTAGAGTAGGCGGCTTTTCCTCCGTATCCCTAACGCGAACGAGATGATAAATGTAACCTTTTGAGATCATCTTCCTTGACTTAAGATAGGAAATAAACCTACCTTTCGGAGGAGCAATGTTCCCCTTCCATTCGATGATGGGTTCACCAAGAAACTAAAACCTAACCTTCTTCGTACGACAATCAACATTTGCATAGCATGAGGCCAACCAGTCCATTCCCATTATCACATCGAAATCAACCATTTCTAACTCAAATAAATTTGCCGAGGTTTGACGACTACAAATCATCATTGTGCAACCTCTATATAACCTTCTGGCAATCACAGAATCTCCTATTGGAGTAGATACTGCAAGTGGTTTACTTATCAATTCAGGTTCAACGCCAAACTTATTAGCCACAAAGGGTGTAACATATGATAATGTAGATCCCGTATCAATCAACGCATATACATCATAAGAAAACACAGACAATATACCTATAACAATATTTGAAGATGACTCAAGATCCTGTCGACCTACTAGAGCATAGGTTCGATTTTGAGTACCACTTGAACTCGGCACTACACCTCTACCTCTACCACGACCTGTCGAATGCTGAAAACCCCGTGATGGAGGTCGAACTGATCAGGAAGAACCAGACACAGATCCAGTTGGCTGAGCCATACCACCACCTCCTCTATTAGGACAATCCCCCATCATATGGCCAGGCTGTCTGCAAGAATAGCACGCATCGGAACCTCGATGGCACAGTCCAATAGGCCTTGCCTCACTGATCACAACGAGGTGTTAGGGGTCTCGTCTGACTAGTATCCCTATGATATTATGAGCCTAATGCCTGCGAACTCTGACCTGAATCAGAATAGGTAAATCGACCATACCGAGGCTTCTAAAACTATGGAGGATCACTAGCTACAGGTGGGGCCGAACTCCTCGAAGACAAGGGCCTAATACTACCTCTGAAGTCATCAGAATACCCTACAAATCTTGCCCTCTTATGCTGGCCCCTATCCTGCTCCCTATCTACCCTTTGTTGGCGCTTACGATCCTCTAATGTCTGGGCATAAGCCTGAATACGAAAAATATCCATGCCCTCTACCAAGGAGGTTGTCGTGCACTCATTTATCAGATGTGGTCACAACCCGTTCATGAACAGGTGCACCCTATCGCTCATCTCCGCCACCATGTGGGGGGCATATCTTGCTAAAGAATCAAACTGCATATTATACTCTCGTACACTCATACTACCCTGTCGAAGGTTCAAGAACTTATTAGCTCTAGCTCGTCGTATCTCAACTAGCAAGTAGGGACGAAGAAAGGCCTCAGAAAATTCCTACCACACAGCTATAGGGGCGTTCGAACCCCTGGATCTCTCCCAACTATCATAACAGAAACCCGCTAGTTCCCGTAACCGATAAGAAGCCAACTCTACTGCCTCCATATCACCAGCATGCATAACCCGCAGTGTACGATGAACCTGATCAATAAAAGTCTGCGGGTCCTCCTTGGTGTCTGATTCGGTAAACACTGGAGGCTCTAGATTAATAAAATCACGAACTCCCGCACTAACCGGTTTATCAGCAGCACCAGTATTCTGCATCTAAGCCTGAGCAGTTACCAAGCTAGTTAACAACTGCATCGCACTTCGCATATCCTAGTCTGTAGTGCCGGACGGAGGAACTGGAGGTGCTGGGTGCATCCTAATATCCTCTGGAGGAGACGGAGTAGATGAGGTATGAGACGGCATCTCACTTTGAGCCTCACTCTGGCCTATTATTATCTATAAGGGCCGATGAGATCAATATAAATTGTATACATGAATCCTAAATAACCAACAATGACTGATAATGGCATGAACATATATAATATGGGCTGACAAGTTGTCATGAAGCTACGTAGAAGGTACGAGCTGACAAGCTGCCATGAGAGACTATACAACAAAAATTAGTTGACAAGGCAATCCAAACTATACATGAGTCGACACCTGTCTATGAGCCTCTAAAGGAACATAAGTGCTACAACATTGCCGGAACAGGGCCCCGACATACCCATAATGTCGATAGCAAAAATGCATACCAAGACCACAGCAAGTCTGGAGAAGGGATCTCTCGCCAATAACCGCTGAACTGGGCAACCTACTATGGTGGGCGATGCTCGCCCACCTGTTTATCAGGACCTACAGCACGACATGCAGCCTCCACAAATAAAAAGCAAGCCAGTACGAATAAACTACTGAGTATGTAAGGAAGGAAAATATAAGTAAGTACAGTAATGTAAATAGGGATAAAGAATATACAACCTGTAACATCTGGGTACCTGTGAGGACTACTGACATGAAATGCATGATATATATATATAACATACGCCTCAGTGGCATTATCATCATTATATCGTAACCAGTCGTAATATGCTCGGTAAAACACGTACCCGGCCATCATAAAGCTCGGTAGAATCGTACCCGGCCACGTGGAGTTCGGTAAAACCAAACTTATCATTGGTTGCACAATAGGTGCCGTCCCCGGCCAACTATAGTGCAGCCCGGTAGGGTAAATAGATACATATATATGATGCGTGCTGGACTTATTGGAATCACATTTTGAACCTTCCGGAGTGACGTAAGGTCGGTGTCCTCCGTACACATTATTAGAATTAACTCTTTATCAAGAATCTTATAAGAATCAAGAAGTACCAAGAACATTGATAACACAAGAATAAGAGAAGTAACATCAACAGCAATCGTTCCATAAGAAGGGAAGCAATGTAAGTACTGCTAGCTTCTAAGAGTGGAGTATCTTTGGAAGCTCGTTCATTACATTATGTACAATCGGAGTCGTGCAAAAAAGGGACAGGGATAGCCTCATGTACCTTGTATATACTGCCCAACCTCAACCTATGCAAATGTAACAACTCCTTAGTCTACAATAAGAGAAATGACACTATCGTTGTCGCTTAAGCGTCTTAACTATTATGTATCGACCGCAACCTAGTTTACAATGAAACGGACAGCACCTCCCCTATTTATATGACTTCCCACAAATTAAGAAAATCACCAAACATCCCAAACAACATCAATAATAATCATATTGAGCCTCCTAAAATAGTCCACCAACCAACAACATTACTAACAAGCATTTCGATATATTCAACGACTTAGCCGTAACTTGGATAATCTTAAATACATGTAGGGTAAGAGGTTCCTTACCTTTAAACAGAAACAACAACTCCAATTTGACCTTAATTGACCACGAAATATCCCTCCAATGCTGCCACAAGAACAAGGAAACAAAGCTAGCAATCAATTAGGGTTTTTCGGCACTAGAATCACTTTAGAAGACTTGAAATCACCTAGGGTTGATATTAAAAACTTGAGGGAGTACTTTACATAATATAAACCACTTAAAAAACCTCCCATATGAGCTGGAACAACACCAAAATCAGCAACAACAAGAAGAACAAGAAACTTACTAGTGCCACTGGATTCCCGACACTTGATTTGTGTTGTTTGCCCTTTGTTTTGGTCTTGGATCATGAGAGAACCTTGAGAGAGTGTTTTTAGGGTTCTAAGGTCTGAATATACTGAAAAATAATGACTTATAACGGGGTTGAGTCATGTTATATATATCTATATGTCTCAACCGCCTATGTGGGCCCCATAGAGAGCTGCTTGGCGCAGTATCGCGAAAACGCGAAATCTCTCTACTCCGAGATCGTATCGACGAAAGATTTAATGCATTGGAAACTAGAATCATAGATCTTCAATTTGGTGGATATATCACCCCGCAAAATCCAAGTAAATTGGGATAATAGTGACATTTGACCTAAAGTTTAAGTAAAATTATTAACGTAAGTTGCGACAGCTTTCGCCGATTTTTATTTCATAACTCGTTAGACTTCAAGACTTATGATACGGATATTATATTATTCAAATAAATTAAAACATGACGTCTTGGGAATGTTAAGCACCTCTAGTTTTACCCGAAAATACGGGTTACAACATCCTTTATTCGTTTAACTTCTAACACTTGTTAACCACTCTTATACACCCTTGTATCGTTTGAGACCAAGAGGATTAACTTCTTATCATCTCAAAGATAATCTCTTCTCGGATTTACATCGACCAATATGGGTTGTAACAGCCTAGTCATCAGAAAATAATCAAACACACCCAGGCTTGAGTGCACTCATTGTTGTGCTCCACCGGCATCAGTCTAGCCTACATAAAGATCTGCCAAACCTTGACAGTTTTGTTGAAGACAAATCGAATCATCTCAAGATGTGTATCACCCTTTGTCCTTGTCTATTTTGCATTTGAATCTACGCCACATAGAGTGTGACGAATAGCCTTGTAGCTTAGGCACTTTACAAATTTTTGTAGCCTCCTCAAATTAGGGCAATCAATTCCTAAGAATTTGCATAAGGAATCCCTATCCATTGGCACTTCTGTTCCTCGGACCCACAACATGAACCGATGCTCATTCCAATTTTCATAGAGCTCCCTCACCATGCTCAAATTTGCATGTCCCGGGCACTCAAGGAACCTGTCCATCTTCATATATCTCAACCGGGCTAGCACATCGGGGAAATTCTTCTCCAAGGTGGTCACATTGATCCCCATTTCAGAGACATATTGCCCATACAGCTCAAAGTTATGATACCACTGGATAGCCTCCTCCCGAACCATATCTAATTGGGGTCGTGGTCCCGATGGTGCCCTCTTTGATCTGCCAACAACCTGCTTTCCTTTGGTTTGCCAAGATAACCCTTCACCTTGCTTGTGTTTTTTAGGAGGGGGAGCATTAGTAGAGGACTTATCCCACTCCTTTTCCTTTATTCGCATTGTCACGAGCCATTGTACCTACAACACAATAAACTTGAATGTCATAATGAATCATGAAAACCTCCTAAGGTGATCGGGAGAGTCAAAGATGACCCCATTCTTAGAACCGAAGGCTCTATGTGATAAACTCACAATAGTGGTTTAAAAAGTGAACAAATGTTGCACCACAAGGCGATGGGTATTCAAGACTTCCCCAGGCCACACAATTATAATTCACTTGCTATTCCACAAAAATTAAGCAGTCGAGCATAGGAAAGTGACTGAGCCTTAGTGCAAGCAAGCAACACATGGTCCGCAATCTCTACAACTAATAAACTACACTAGCTAATTCTAACAAGGTGATACAACATACATAATACAAGATACAAGGTGTGGGTAGTGTGGTTATGGCATGTGAATATTAAAGACAAGCTTCGGGTTATGTAAAACCACCCCCAAACACCCCACACTTAACCCAACATCACATACAAATATACTCGGCTACTCAGACTTCACCGGTGCACAATTTACTCTTTCAAGTATTTTATCAAACATGTGGTGGGCATCAAGTGTGTGCAATTCAATTCAACAATGGTGGAACATGGTGGACCTCCCAAATTTTAAACGAAGTAGAAGAAATTGTAGTTACTACTCTATAGCACAAATTCACAACTAATTTTTACAACCAATTTCTTTGCACATAAGGGCCACCTACCATAAAAAATAAGTTCTAAAGAACAACTATGAGGGAATTGGGGTTGGGGTCGTTTGGGATGGGGGAGGGTATTGTAACTTACAAAATAAAAGAAAAGGTAGAAGGGGGAACATACTTTGGGGGATTGGAGATGAATGCAAGAGAGAACACAAAAACAATTAAGAGAGAGAGAGAGAGAGTGGAGGGGAGAGAGAGTAACGGGTGAGAGAGAATAGCGGGTGAGAGAGGGGGAGGTTTTAGGGGTTAGAGTTATTTTTAATTTGAGGGGGAATGGGTATGGGTAATAGGAGATAGGTCAAGGGGTGAGTAGAAACGGGTATTTGGGTTGGGTTTTATTGTAGTGGGTTATTTTAACTATAAAATAAAAAAGAAAAAAAATACTTACATGCCCCCGGCCCAGCGTGTCGCGCTAGGCCTGGCGCTGGGGGAATTTTGAAGGTTGTTTTGTGCGCACCAAGTAGCTCTGGGCGCTACTTTTTTGATTTTTTTTTAATGAAATCCCCAACCCCTCCCCTCCCCCCCCCCAGCACTTAATAT
>MCJB01048156.1:0-49770 GCA_002018475.1 Nicotiana obtusifolia | reverse complement strand
ACCCTGCAGGTGGATTTTGTATCCGTCACATGAAATAAGTTAAGCGGAAGTATAAAGGATTAAATTAGTCGATAAATTAAATTGTCAGTAATTTAATTTATCTGATTGGTATTTGTAATCTTAACACGGGGAGTTAAATAAGTTTTAATGAATGATTTCGAAATTAAACTGAGGAGTGCAATTACAATTTTCTAGTGGAATAAATTGTAATTTATTGTGGTAGGATTAATTCATTCATATTCCGAATTAATACCACAATCGGAAGCCTCGTTATTAAATCTGTGGTCCCTACTGTGCCTGAATATTCTAGAACGAGGAAATTAAATAAGAAAATAGTATCCTTGGTGGATTAGGAGACTGCTACACATTTTTGGTACGTAGTAGACTCCTACACGTTTTTGGCTACACGGTTTTAGGAGGAATAAGACTCCAAAACAATTTTGGTCTTGTATTAACATAAGAAAAGTGCAAAACAATTTCGTATGTTTTTCTAAAAAAAAAAAAAAAACGAAAAAAAGAAAAAAAGAAACAGAAGACAAAAAACGTGGAAATCAAAAGAAACAAAACGGAAGAAGAAGGCTTCTGGTTTTGTACAATAAAAAAAAGTAGTTTTTGTTTTTGGTTTGAAAAATAAACAAAAACGTGAAAGAGAAATATAAGAAAAGCAGAAGCAAAGATTCTGTTTTTGGCCGAGAAACTCTCAAAAGGATACTATTTTTCTTGAACAAAAATACTTGCCACTCAAGTATCACGTTCGGTAGAAATTCAGGATACACAGTAGAAGACCGTAGACCTGGATAGCGCAAATATTATTGAAGATTTGTGCAGTAACTTCAAGAGGTTAGTGTTTCTATCTCGTTAATGATTATGTTTATCTAGTTTACATGTAAGATTATATGGTCTTGGGTGATTGCTTCCGTTGCATTTATGCCTATTTTCTATCACTGGTTGTTGTGTAAGCTGATTGAACAATCTTACCCACGTCTTTTTTTGAATGATACATGTGTTATGTCCCTTTTTACTAATACAGAGCAGACAGACAATCAAAAATACTACTAATTCTTACGTAGTGTTTGTGTTAAACCAAATAATTTATTTCTAGAGTTACGAATTAAAGTAACAACAAATATCATAACCCAAACAAATGTTTAAATAACAACCGAATGTCTAATATTGATTGGAAGCTGTTAAGTGTTAATGTCCTAGCAAGAGACGTCGTCAAAATTTCATAACCCAACCGTCACGTAAGGCGACTAATACTAAGAAAAAACTAGAAACGAATGAAGGGGAAAGGCAAGAAATGGACATTGACTTGGAAATTTCGCAAGTCTTCCTAATTTTGCATTAGTTAATAACCAGAGACGAGTTAAGACATTTCACACCTCAAATTTTCAAACTCAACAAAGAAACACGTCTACAAATGCCAAATACTGTATATATGAAAATTCAGCTACCTACATAATTATAAAGGATTGCCTGCTCTGCACACTGCAGTGTAGCTTTGATTGGCAAAAGCGATTTTCGCCTTCTAGCCATCAGTCGTTGGATTATATTTTGATCAATTCGAAAATGGGAAAGATGGTGTGCACTGAGGTGGATGGAGGCAACGGTTTGGATGTCAGCCCATTTTTCATAGCTCTTACTCTTGCTGTGCTCTTCTTATTCATTTCATGCATCAGTCCACCACCTCGTCGCAGATTTGTTGCTGTCACTAGATTCTAATGGAATTTGCTGCGTACAATCAAGAGGACTAGATCTAGCTAAAGCTTCCCATTGGTCTTTGATTTTGCTGCTCTTACTTGGATAATTATTTTTCTTTTTTCATTTGCCTAGTCTGTAAGCGAATTGGGATTGGGATTACTTTTAATAAATTCTGATCTTTGGGACAAGAATTCATGCTATCATCGTCCCTTCTCACTGCTTGTTTGCCTGATTTTATTGAGTTCAGAGATGATAGTGGGAGATCTAATTTTTTAGCCCATTACAAATGTTATTTTAATCACATAAGAGCTCTCTAAATATAACACAAAAGATTTTTGTAGGATCATTTTCTTTTATCCAATACGTATAGAAGCGTTGTTCCAAATTGACTTAATTATCGACCGTCTATATTATGAACGTCAACTAGTAGTCATCAATGCGTTATGTTTACTTTTCGAAGCCAAAGTGACAATACTCTGCACTGCAAATTTCGTAATCAGGAATTCACTACAAAACTGCTCATAATCTATGACAGCCTCGACGAGACGACGAGAGTGAAGCTACCAAATCAGTCTTAAATGCAATAAGGAGAAAGGCTGCACCACGGCTTAGTTATTGCACGGTAAGAAATAAAATAATGCTAGCTAAGACTTACCCACACCAGATATTTACACCAAATTATTGTATTAAGTTACCATAATTGACCATGATTTAGTAAAAGCAGTGTATGCACAAACAGATGTCATGCATCAATATAGATATAATGTAAATGTTCGATGTGGGCAAGTTTTTACTGCTGGAGCGCTCCCTGTAAAATCTACACAACTTGCAAATTTCTGAACTAAGTAAAAACTAGCACTCTCTATTCTGTAAGTGAATGAGTTATCAGCAAACAAAATATTGCACCACAATACAGCACTGCACGATAATCTCCAGTTATTAATAACAAAAACGGATTCAGAACTATTTTACCTAATGTGCACAAAATCTAATATAAACATATATTTGATAAAATCTCAAGTTGTATATATAGTTGTAACTTCAAACAGGAATTACACTGGCAGCAGGCACTACTCTGCTACATATTTGCGGTCCTTTGATTTTCTACGGCTGAAATAGCAACCTCAAGTGGAATGTGGGCTCATCTATGTCTGATGATGGGTTAGAATTTGGGAAAATGACACAAATAGGATATTTTTGTGCTACAATTAATTTTTTTATTCCAGTAATAGAAGTTTTAGAAAAAACCCAGCGCCATAATTTTAAAGCAGGTTGGGCTTGATTTTCCTTAGCAGCAATTATGCAATTATGGTAATTGTCAGAATTTTTCAGCACTGTAGCTGAAAATTCTAGTGATCGTCCGAATTCTTGATGCTTCAAAATTTTGATAATCTTCGTGAGCATGCTTAAATTTCTGGTGCAAGACTATTTCTTAAAAATAATTTTTAGCAGGGCCAAAATATAAACAGTGTTTAAATAAGTTCATGTAGCATAATTTCTTAGTGTAATTTATACATTATTCTAAGAAGAGCGAGGCCCAACCACCGGTACTTATAAGATAGCTAGGTCCACAATGGTAGACAAGCGAAGTGCACAAATATACGTTTTTAGGATTACTATTTAAAAAATAGTTAAAATTTACATTTGTTTTTAAAATTTAACCATCTTAGAATCAAACTTCAGACCGTCTGAAGTTTGAACTACCAGAGCGTAGTTTCGGGTCAAATTAAGCTTAGGCAAGATCTTAAGAAGAAGAAAGAAAGCAGTCTGAAATTTGCCAAATCTGACTTATAAACTGGCTAAGTTTTAAATAATCTATCTAAAAGCTGCTTTCTGGTGACACTAAAGATCGGACCTATAACTGCAGTTGGAATTTTACGGAGTAGTTGTATCTTCTGTTCATTTGGCCTTTTGTAGTTGTAATTTCTATAATACTTCAATACTTTGAATTTTGAAATAAGAAATTTATCTTAATGATGTTTTGATAATTTAAAAAGAAATTTTATAACATGGAGTATTACTTGATAGTCAAACAAAATTTCTGTATACGATAAAAACTGGTCTCAGAAGATGGGTGAATTAGGAAGCAACACGTGTCAATCAGCCGTGATTCAAGTATGTTCACACCGGATACACACCTGTAGCCGGAAAAGATGTTGACACCGGATACAAACATGTGACCGGATAAGAAGCAATTCAAAATATGACCGTTACAGAAACATTATAGAAGACCCCAAGATTCCTCTAACCTTTATTGATCTTTATTAAGCTTTATCACCTTTGTAGCATCAATATCGGTGATTAATAGGGTATAATTGATAGACCATGCACCCCATTGCTCTAGTATAAATAGAGGCTTTCATTCTATTTTAAGACATCAAGAAATACTGATATAAAAAGACTAGAATCTTTTCTCTCAAGCTTTACACAAGTGTTGTCAAGATTTACTAATTATTCTTGATCTCCGTGGGAACATTCTAAAGCTTAGGCTTGTTTCTTCTTTAATTATCTTTATTTACTCCTTTGCACTTTGTTATTTTACTTTATCGGATCAATTTAATGCACGTGTCTATAAACCACGTTATGAATTCAATTGTACCGTTTTTTCAGTAAACAGTTTGGCGCCCATCGTGGGGTTTAGACAATTATGGTATTATGTTGATCTATTCATTTTTTACTTGCGTACATTGAAGCTTTTCTGTTGTAAGTATAAAACAGCTATGACACCCAGTGATGTGAACAACTCTTTCAATGATCAAAGAAACAAAGAGCAAGAGGATGTGTTCTAACGTGATAATTCAACTAGTGAAACTCGCAACGAAGGTGATGAAACAACACCGGTTCACGAAGAACGAAATCCTCGGCATGTTGAGAAGTCCAACTCCCAACGATATGGACGATGAACATGTTGTTGAAACGGTAAAAGTTTTGAGAGCACAATAACAAAAAATTATGGACCATCTCTCAAGACAGAACTAGATAATGACTGAGTTTCAACAAGCAATACCGGGAGATCCAAATAATTCAAATGGTGGAGTTCGAGTCCCTCCTGGCGAACCTATAAATGAAACGACACTAAAAACCAGTAACGCCGTTACTGGAGAGGAGTTTAAACAAACAACAATCAAGCATGCGGTGCAGGTAGCGGATCTGGAAATGAAAACAACGCAAAAAATTCTTTCAAAGCCGAACTCATGAGATGTATGAGAGAAATAAATTCTCGAATGGATCGGAATGCTAAGGAATTTCATGCCCGGATTGATCAGATCCCAGGAGCACCTCCGGTCCTAAAGGACTCGAATTCGAAGAAGTATATACAATTGCCGTTCAAACCCAATGCGGCTCCGGAGTTGATTCCAAAGAAATTCAAGATGTCAGATATTCCAAAATATGATGGAACATCGGATCCACAGGAACACATCACAACTTATACTACAGTTGTAAAGGGAAACGATTTGGCCTATCATGAGATCAAATCTGTCTTTTTGAAGAAATTTGGCAAAATTCTAACAAAAGGGGCTTTAACATAGTATTCTCTTTGTACCTGAACACTCAATTGATTCTTTTGAAATGCTTGCAGATTCTTTCATTAAAGCCCACGTTGGAGCGAGAAAAGTTCTAGCTAGGAAAGCAGATATTTTCGGAATCACTCAAGGACTCTCAGAGTCTCTATTGGAGTTCGTGATCCGAGTCCAACAGGAGAGAATGCCGTTGCCGGTAGTACCGGATGAATGGGCGAAAAAAGCATTTACCAAGGGTCTTAATTCCTCAAGCTCCATGCCACAAGGAAGTTGAAAGAGAGTTTGTTGGAATTTCGAGAAACAACTTGGGAAGATGTTCATAACAGATACGAGTCAAAGATTCATATAGAAAGTGACCAGCTAATTACATCGACATCTCTGCAATCTGGAATCAAGGTCAACCGAATTTGGTAGAAGGCATTCCAGACACTGGTTTGAGCCATATCGATTAGAATTGTGGAATGACAGGAGACATGAATGTTCCCGTAGCAAATAATGTCAACGAACACTGGGGCTGGTGCATTAGAGCAGCCGAAACCGCAACAGAAGTACCAAAAGCACCTAAAAATGGCTTCGGAACAGTCCGTGCAGGATATTGGAGATAGCCCGAACTGGCTCCGGGATAAAGAAAAGAACTGGGAACTGCAAAATAGAGGACTGGGGACCGCCAGATCAGCCTCGGGGAAAAAGAAATAGAAGGAATTAGATTTAAGAACCGGCTAGACCCAATGGATGTCAGTCCGGCTGCAATTCTCTTGCAAGATATTTTTGTTCATTTCTTGTAAACTGTTGTATATGCAAAGCGTAAACACTTGTGTACGTCCAAGTAATGGAATAAAACAAAAATTGCTTGCTAAAAATATTCTTGTATATATTTGAATGAACAAAATCATTCTTAATATTTGCTTATACTTAGTGTAAGCACGTAAATTTTGATCCGCATGACCTTTAAAAAATTAGTATTTTAAATATTTACTTATTTTAAATAGAATATCAGTTTATTTTTACTTTCAATGTTAATCGTAGAACATAAAACTTGAAAATAAAAAATAAATAGTTTATTTTTTTATTTTTATTTAATCAGGGTTATTAGTATTTTTGTAGGAATGTTATCTTAATATTGTTATGCTCTATTTTTCTCTACTATTAATCTAGTATAATCTTTATAAAAAACACCAAAAATAGTTTCACAATATAATGTAGTTTATTTTAATTAATTAGTGTTGTTTTTTTTGTGTTTTATAGTATATTTTATATTATTTTAGAAGGAAAAATTAAGGTTTTGAATCCCATAAATTTTATATTTAAGAAAGCCTACTTTGAATTAATTTTGGAGGAAAGTTAGCCCAATTTGGCCTAACTTTGAGCCCAATTCCTTATCCCGCGTCTTCTAGCCCAGACGACCTGACCTATCAACCCATCCCCCACTTAAAATGAAGAATATATCCCAGACATTCAAATTCTTTCAATTAAAGGGAAAATATTTATTTTTTATACCAAATATAAAACCCTTTATAACATTTCACACCCAAACCCTAAACTTCCTATCCTAGCCGCAAACCACCCTTCTCTTCCCTTCTGCTACCACCTACCACCCAATCTTGCCCAAACTCAGACGAGTTCACCCAAACCAACTTGCCCATGGCCCCCTCTCATTCTCCACGTCACCTAAGCCCTAACAAACTCTGACACAAGATTATTCCTCCATGTGATTACTGCGTTTCTTATTCTCTCTTGGACAGATATTGGAAAAATGGGAGCCATAGGATCAAGATATTTTGATCCTAGGTTTTCACTTGTCTAAAGTCGGTCCATCCATAGGGAATTTCGGATTTTGGCGGCTTTTGGGATTTTTAGAGATGATTTTCGGATTTCTTGTAGAGTAAGCATAGAAGGTTTGAGAGGGGGATATAAAGGTGATTTTCACATTTTTCAAGGAAGAAAAACACACACACGAATTTGCAAAGAGAAAAAAATTCGGAAAAAGCTAGGGTTTCAGAAAAAAAGGGCCCTTCTTCTGATGCTTTATTTTTTTGGATTTTGGAATTCTGCTTTCAATTTTTCTTCAAACACAAGAAAAATCAAAAAAATCAAAAAGAAAAAAGAAAAATCTATACATGACAAAAAAAAATGCTTATATTTCTGAGTTAGCTTGAATTCGAATTCCAATTGTTTCTTTTGGTGTTAATTTCGAAAGGGAGATTATTTGAGGTTCGAGGTTGATCGAAGTATTAATTCGGGGTCGAGTTCGTGACTCTTGAATCTTGTTGCATTGTAACTGCTTTCTTCTTCAGGCTTTCATTGCCGGAGTCGCCTATATTTGATTTCAAGAGAAATTGATCAAAGTCTCATGCATTCAGGTTACTTCTAATTTCCCCATCTCTATTTTCGGGTGTTGATTTAAATTATGATGAGAGCCTAAGGATATATGGTTTAGAACAGTCGAGTCATCAGTCCAGTTAAGTGAAGTAATTAAGCTCGAATGTTAGTAAAAGCAATTCTATTAGATTTCAATCTAGGTGAATTTCCTTTCATATGCAGATATGATTTTTTGTGTGTTTGAAATGTCTCTTAATCTGGAATTTGCTTGACTTCAACATGTTCAGTTGGAATCCAATTTGATTCTGAGTTGTGTAAACCTCTTGGAGTGTTCAGGGTGTTGCATTTAAGTTCAAACCTGCTTGAAACATGTTACTGCAGTTCATGAATATTTTTGCTTGTTTTATTACCTTTAAACTTGAAAAAAATAAAGTTTGAAATTATCTTTTGATGTTCTCTTCCTATTCTGGTGTCAATTAGCGCCGAATCTTATCTTTGCGTAAAAGTTAGTATCGACTACTTTATACTTGATATGTTTAGGAGCGAGTTCAGAGAATCTTCGTTTGTTTGTTAAGTCTAAACTTGAAATAAGTTTTTGAGATCTTCTTTGGTGATTATTCATTCATTATCGGGCTAGCCTTTCAGTTTAAGAATGTAAATCAAACTTATATTTGCTTGGTTTTGATATGCTTTGATTGAGGTTTGTGCGGCTATGCAACTGTCAAACGATCCATGGATTATTAGTGTGATTTTCTGAGATTGTTGTGAGTATTTGAGTTCGATCTGCCGGTATAAGCTGAAGCGAGTTCCGAAAACCCTGTTTGATATTCTTTCCCTGTCATCTTGTTACTATGCTGATTGGGGATCACATTCTGATGGTTTCACAGAAAAAATATGCTAATAATTTAGTTGAGGTCTAAAGTCAGTTTGAATTCGTGCTAGTTTCAAGCTTGACTTATTTGTTTTTCAATTAAGTCCACATTCCATGACTAGAACTGCTGCATTGTTTGCAAGAATTGTAGTTCCCCGTTAATTTAATCACTTGTTAGGTAATGAAATGAATCAAAAGTAGTGGCCTTTTAGTAGTCGAGTGGCATTTGTGAAAATAGTGCTAAAGGAATGAGATAGTAAAAAAATAGCGGCTCTCATCATGCTTTAAATCCACCTTTTCTTTTATGTTGTACTATTCTAGTTCTCAACTTATTTCAGATGCTTTACCTGCTAAGTGTTTGTTTGGACAACATTTGTCGGAATGATTTGGGACGTGGGAATGGGAAAGACTTAGCCCATTAGTGTTTAATTCATCTACATGCTCTAGGATTGAGCTCGGTCTAAATACATGAAGATGATAAGTTAAATGAACATGATCAAGTACACAACCGTGACTTTCATGGGATTTGGGGAATGCCTAACACCTTCTCTCTGAGTCAAATGAACTCTCTTACTTGGAATCTTTGGTGCAAATCAGTTTGGAGTCAAATGTGTTTTAAAGAAAAAAAATACTTTTAAATGATGATTTGATACACCAAAATCTTATGTCAAGTGGCGACTCTGAAAAATCCCTTTTGAACATAATTTTTGTCACTTTGGCGACTCTACTGGGAGTTGCAGGTTCGAGTTGGTACTTGATCTTGTTGGCTTTTTAGGATATTCGATTGAGGTGTTTGTTTCCTTTATTTGCTTTGTTTATTTGATTTGTTTGTTTTATTTCTTGTTTTTTGTTGTTTATTTGTTTATCTCTTTTTCATTATGTGTTTACTGCTTTATAAATTGTCATCATTTGCATAGCCATGGGTCTTCTTTCTGCGATAAGTCCTTCGGAGTACGTTTGAGCGTACACAACGTTTTTGTGAATCACCCGTGTCTTGGAGGGGGGGAGGGGCGTGGGAGAGTGGAGTGGGCGGACAGCTAGAGCAGCCGCCATTGACAACGTGTCGCCCCGAATTGCTTTGTCTAGTGAACCCCAAACTTAGGCCATCCTTTAGGTCATTCTTATTTGCATAATGTCATTTAGACTACAGGGCTGGGTCCCTATCACCGTGTCCCTTTGTAGGAGACTTATCCAAATTATGTCAAAGTGGACCCGTGGCCCTAGAAGATATTTAATCATCCTATGTGCTACATGCTGCATTCTTTAAGGGTAAAAAAGTCATTTGGTAGACCGATATTTCTTTGGGGACGGATGAGTAAGAAAAGAGGGTGAAGTATAAAAATGAAGTAAGTAGGACCTTTATTCAGGTTTTTCTTTCATAGCCAAAAAAAAAAAAATGAAAAATCCAAAAAGATTTTACACTTCCTCATCATTTTTCAAAAAAAGACAATAAAATATGTTTTCTCCAAATCAGTTGCTTTTTTCAAATTCTCTCCCATATCCAATTTTCACGAATTACGCATACTTGATTCTCGCCTTTCGGGGCGTGATACGTAGGCATCCCACATCGGGTCTGGTCTTCCTCATCTTCCTAGTGAGTCTCAAGGTTTTGGTTTCGGGGGTCATAACCAAGTCTTGCATGTCTAGCCACGCTTGGCCACATAGGTTGTTTTTGCAAAATAGAGCTATTTTTGCAAAAGTGGCTTGTTAACCCATGTCTCAGAGTCCTAAGTCCAAAACAAGGTGTCACCTTAGAAGGCCCATTCCTGTTGAGTTTGCATGTTTAGCCATTTTTGGCCACATAGGCCATTTATACAAAGCGTGGTCATTTTTGTAAAGTAATTTTAGAGATAGTCATTCCAGGGAGATTGAGGGCCGTATAGGCCTTCGTGAGGTGTTTTTCATGTCTTAGAGGTCGTCCTAACTGAGTTTGCACTTCTAGCCACCTTTTGGCCACGTAGGCCATTTTGCAAAAATAACCTCAATCATGTCTTGCATGTGTCCAATAGGAAGTGTTATTGTCTCAAATAGCATCCTGAGTCACTAAATCTATTTGGTCTTATTTTTCTCAATCAGGTATGGATCCACTTACCATAGCTTGAGCATGACAGACGCCCTAGGACCGCCCCAGCCATGACCGTTACATTTAGGAGCTACTTAAGGAGACTTTTTATACTTTGAATCTGTTTTTGTGTTGTCTTCTACCTTCTATTCATGTCTAGTCGTGTTGAGCCATAAAGGTGTTGTTAAAGTCTATCGTAGTCTAGCTGAGTCAGTCGAGTCTTTTATCATCGTACTTCATATTTTGTATTTGAAAACCAAAAAAAATGTTATAAATAAAAATCCAAAAAGATTTTGTTTTTAGTGTATTTCTGTCCATCACTTTTCTAGAACTACACTTGGTCTGATTCATGTGGAACATGATACGTAGGCAACCTATATCGGGTTCGATCGAATTATTCTTTTTACAAAAAAAGATGAAGTTGTGGGATGTGAGAAATGAGAGGAAACAAAAGAATGATAAGCAGCAAGAAAAAGAGAGGAAAGAAGATGATGTAAGTCAAGGAGCGTTAAAGAGAAAATAAAAGACGAAGGTTGGAACGAGCAAATTGGGATGATTCCATATGACCTTACGACCCTCAAAGTCATTCTAGAACTGTTAATTATTGCTAGGTGCATTGCACGTAATGTGATATTATTATATGATAAATGGCTTAACGCTAACATGTTGGCTTTGTTTTGCTCCTCTTTGTTATCTTTATTATTATAATTCAGGAAGGTGGTTAGTTTGTGGCACTCTTGCGAGTCATCTATACAACACTAGGTCAAAACGCACGACAGTCATGGCTAGCAAAGAATTGGACACAGGTGTTGTTGACCCTTCGAGGGAGAATGTGGAATCGGAATCTGTGTTGAAAGAAGAGGTCCAAAGGTTGAAACAGCAGATGGAAGAGATGTATCAGGCTTGGATCAGGGGGCATCCTCCACCCTCATTCCCCACTAACTACATAGAAAACCCTGCCACCATCCCACCACTATCACAAGCCCAGATTTCCACTACTGTCGATCTTTTCCCACAACATGCACCAAACTTTACCCCTTACCACAACTACCCTGACACATCATCCCAACCTCTTCATGCTCCACTAGCCAAAACAACCTCATATCCCGCTCCATTATCCACTCCTATTTTTGTAGCTCCTCCACAAGCTACCATCCATCGATCTTCTAGTGAACCCATGTTCAAAGTTCCCGATGTCCAATATTATGCTCCAGAACCAACTTTCAAGGTGTCGGATCCCTATTGCTATACCCCTCACTTCGAGCCTCCCGTTGGAATTGAAAAGCCTGCTAAGAATATGGAGCAAGATGAGATATCCAGGAAGGTGAAGAGTCTACAGCACTCTTTGAGGAACATGCAAGGAATAGGGGGCCAAGTAAGTGTGTCTTACGAGGACTTATGCTTGTTCCCTTATGTCCAACTGGCTGCTGGGTTTAAAATGCCAAAGTATGACTTGTATGACGGACATGGGGATCTAGTGGCTCATTTGAGAGGTTATTGTAGCAAGATAAGAGGGGCCGACGGGAAAGACGAGCAGTTAATGGCCTATTTCAGTCAGAGCTTGAGTGGTGCAGCCCTAGAATGGTATATCCGACAAGATGCGTGCAGGTGGTATACATGGGACGATATGGCTCAGGCCTTTGCCCGACACTTTCAGTATAATACAGAAATTGTCCCGGATCACCTGTCCCTAATCAAGATGGAAAAAAAGCCTAATGAAAGCTTTAGGGAATAGGGGTTCAGATGGAGAGAACAGGCTGCTCGGGTCAATCCTCCGATGGAGATTAAATGGTTAAGTATTTTCTCCAAGCTCAAGAGCCTACTTACTTCGGCCACTTGATCTCAGCCATGGGTAAGCCTTTTAATGATGTGGTAAAGATGGGAGAAATAGTGGATGAGGGACTCAAGTCAAGCAAGATCATGAGTTAGTCTGCTATAAATGCAACCACGCAGGCAATCCAGAACGACATATGAGGTTTGTTAGGTAAGAAGAAAAAGGATGATGTTGCTATGGTTGTCTCTGGATCATGGCGTGGCCTAAGAGGTCCGCCTCACCATTACACTTAGCCTCGACCCCAAGCCCAAGTCTGTACCCAAGCTCCATATAATCCACCCCAACATTATTTCCCACCACAAGACCCTCAATACTCAGTCAGACCACCCCAATACCATGTTTATCATGCACAATCATATGCTCAACCCCTTTTTTACCCGCAATGGCATGCACCAACCCCATAAAACCCTTATCCACCCCCACAACCCTACTGAAACTCTACTGGCCCAAACTTTTAACCTAGGCTGGAGTATTAAAGAGAAAGGCAGCAGTGAAAAGAAACTTTCACCCCTCTTTGAGAGTCCTATGCCAGTTTGTTTCAAAGGTTAAGGCAATTGGACGTGCTGAGGCCGATTGAGGCAAAGATACCGAATCTACCCCCAAAGAACCTTGATTATTCTCTGAGGTGCGCATATTGTTCTGATGCCCCGGGGCATGACATAGAGAAGTGCTGGCATTTGGAGAGGGCAATCCAAGAGCTTATTGATACAAATCAAATTGTAGTCCAGAGCCCGGATACGCCAAACATCAACCAAAATCCTTTGCCAGCCTATGCAGAGACACACATGATTGAAATAGTTCGTAAGGATGGGGAGTCAAGGAATTCTTCCAAGTATGTTATGATGATCCGTGCTAGTAATTCGGTTAAGGCTTTAGACTCTATAAAAGCAATACCCTTGACAGTTGAAGGGGTGACAGAGAAACTAAGCGTGCTCTACATGAAGCCACCTGTGTTGGTTGTGAAGAGCCTTCGAAGGATGTTGGGGCAAGTAAGGAAAAGCCGAAAGTAGTTGTGCCAGGGTCCCGAGCAAGCTTGTCGTAGTTGTGAAAGGTGATCCTATTACCCCTGTTGTTATTAAGCCAGTGACCCAGTTGCCAGTGGTTGATACAAAGGTTGTCCCGTGGAATTACAAATAAGTGATAGTGACATAAAAAGGGAAAGAAGTGGAGGAAGAAGTCAATGAAACTTGAGGACTGACTCATTTTGGGAGGTGTTTTACCCCAAAAGAATTGAGAAAGGCCAAGCCGTTCAAGGATAGCCAAATGTCAGTAAAGAAGCCGGTCATAGGAGAAGAGGCTGAATAGTTCCTTAAAAAGATGAAAGTGCAAGACTATTCCATTGTAAAACAATTAAGGAAAACATCGACTCAGATCTCTCTTTTCTCTTTATTGATACATTCATATGACCACGACAAAGCCCTGATGAAGATTTTGAATGAGGCACATGTTCCTGATAAGATCACGGTGAATCACTTGGAAAAGATTGCTAACAAGATCTTCGAAGCAAATATGATCACTTTCTCAGATGATGAACTTCCTATGGAGGGTACAGAAAACAACCGAGCTGTTTATGACTCTAGCGCAAATATTTTCCCTTTGTCTACTTTGCCAAAGTTGAAGATTGGTACTGAAAGAATCCACTTGAACAGTGTATGTGTTCGAGGCTTTGATGAGGGAGGGAAAGCTTCTGTCGGTGATATAATGCTCAAATTATTGATAGGGCCAGTTGAGTTCACTATGGAATTCAAGTGCTAGATGTGGCTGTCTCCTACAATCTATTATTGGGCAGGCCCTGGATACACGCGGCTAAGGCAGTCCCAATGGTTAAATTTGAATAGGACAGACAGAAAATAGTTGTGCATGGTGATGAGGACATATCAACTTGTAATAACCCGTATGTTCCGTTTATCGAAGCTGAAGATAACAAAGGACCTTGGGTCTACCAAACTTTCGAAACAGTGTCTGTTGAGAAGATTCTTGAGGGAGAATGAATTCCAGGTCCGAGGCTATCCTCCGCATCCATCATGGTAGCGAATGAAATGTTGAAGGATGGAGTTATGCCAGGTAAAGGTCTAGGTTCATCTCTACAGGGTATTGTGCATCCGGTAAGCCCACGTGAAAACTTTGGTACTTTTGCTTTAGGATTCACGCCCACAGAGAGGGATGTAAAAAGGGCTAAAAAGCAGAAAAAGAAGGTATGGTCGCTCCCCAAGCCTGTTCCACACATCTCCAAGTCTTTTGTCAAGCCAAGGGTCACAAAACGTCCAATATCTTCAGTCCCGAAACGCTGATCAAGCCATGTTGATGAAGAGCTAATCAAGAGGTTCTAGAGTCTATTTGATGAGGTTAATATGGTGAAAATTGGGGAAGGATCAAGTAACGCAAATGTGCAGCTCATTGGGCCAGATGTGAAGCTTAGCAATTGGGAAGCTACTCCTCTCCCCACCCGAAAGGAGTTTTGGTAGTCTGCTTTGTTTTCCTTTCTGTTATTTGGGTTATTCCAGGGTTGTTGCCTAGGTTTTTACTTTTGCTTGTTGTGATATTCAAACCTTTTTATCCTTTTATTTCCAATGAAATGCGATTTTCTCGTTTTCCGTTATTCCTAATAGTGTTTCATTTTGTTTTTCTTTTGTACAGTTCTTTTTATGCTGCTTCTAATGACATGACATGCATGAAGAATTTTTAGTCAAGTCTTAAAAACTAGTCTAAACTTGAAATAATGATCCAAGAAGTAGAATACGATGAAGAGGTAGAATATGATGAAGAAGCAGCATTTGAAGAAATAAGTAAAGAGCTAAAACATTTTGAAGAGAAACCAAAGCATAACTTGAAAGAAACGGAAACAACCAATTTAGGAGACCAGGACAATATCAGGGAGACCAAGATAAGTGTGCATCCGGAACCGCAAGTCAAGGAAGAAATAATTAAAGCACCGTTTGAGTACAAATATGTCTTTGCATAGTCGTATGACGATATGCCGGGCTTAAGTACTGATTTGGTAGTTCATAAATTGCCAACTGATCCTGCATTCCCTCATGTCAAACAGAAGTTAAAAAAATTTAAGACTAACATGAGTGTGAAGATTAAAGAAGACATCACAAAGCAGCTTGGGGCAAAGGTCATTCGGGTCACTCAATATCCCACTTGGTTAGCTAATGTTGTGCCAGTAACGAAGAAAGATGGTAAGACCAGGGTATGTGTTGATTATCGTCATCTTAACAAGGCAAGCCCAAAAGATGATTTTCCATTACCAAAAATCCACATTATGATCGATAATTGTGCCAAGCATGAGACTGGTTCTTTTGTGGATTGCTACGCGGGATATCACCAGATCCTGATGGATGAGGAAGATGCAGAAAAGACAGCGTTTATCACACCATGGCGGACATATTGCTACCGGGTAATGCCATTTGATTTGAAGAATGCTGGGGGAAACTTACATGAGGGCAATAACTACCATATTTCATGACATGATACATAGGGAGATTGAGGTTTACGTGGACGATGTGATCATAATGTCAAAGAAGCAGTCTGACAATGTCAAGGCTCTGTAGGTATAACCTCAAGCTCAATCCAGCAAAATGTGCAGTTAGTGTCCCCTCCGGAAGCTGTTAAGATTCATGGTTAGTCGACGCGGTATTAAGTTAGATCCGTTGAAGATTAAAGCCATCTGATAAGTGGAAATTTTGACTGCTTATTAGCGCCTTTTAGCTTTCGTTTTAATCCAAACGCATTGAATTGTGTTTCCGAAACTAATGAAATTTTGCAAAATTGCAGGTATGCTGGAAGTTTGGTCTCCCGAGATGAAATCCGACTAAAAAAGGAGTGTTCCAAAGCACAGGGCAATAAAGGGCGTAGAAGCACAAATGTGCGGTCCGCAGAAGGAATTCTGCGTCCGAAGAAGAAATTACGGATTGTAGAAATCTATCTGCGGTTGCAAACCAAGGAGAGAAGTTTAGCAGAACTTTGCGCTTGGTCTAAGAGTCGAAGATCAGAGAGTATGCAAAAAGACTAAGTTCAAAAAGCTCTGTGAATTACGGACTGCACAAGAATTGTGTGGCCTTAAAAGAGTTTCCTTGCGGCTCGCAACCCAGAAATGTGCGGCCGCATAAGATTGCTTCACGGCCGCAGTTCAGAAATGTGCGGCCGCAGAATTTCACTTCCTGCCAGATGAAGAAATCTGCGGATGGCACATGGAATTGTGCGGCCGCAGAACCTCCCGAGGGGTATTTTTGTCCGAGTTGGCCTTGTATAAATAGATGAGTTTCACAAAATTAGGTCAAGTTTGAAAATCTGAAGTTGCTGTAGCCGTTTTTCTTTACTATTTTAGGAAAGTTTTACATTGCTTTGGTGAATTTACATTAGATTTAATCATTTTAAGCTATCATTATGAGTTTAATTAGTTTTTCTTCCTTATTGTCTTCAAATCCCATTATGAGTAGCTAGACTTTTACTAGGGTTGTGACTCAACCGTAGTATGTAAACCTTATAGGTATCTAATTTAGTGCTTGTTTATGATTGAGTATTAATTATTTAGCTTAGTTCATGCTTTAATTATAGACTTAATGGTTGCAAACATTAACTCATACCGATTTGACTTAGTCTCTACTTGAGAAAGAGGGACCTAGTCTAGGATAACTTAGCTAACAAGGAATTACGTAAATTAAGAGATTGATTAACCCAATTAAAGGGTTCAACCTAAAGATAGTAATAACCCGACTTGAGCTCTTACCAACTGTTTAGGGTGATACCCATTTGGTCTTGAGAAAGCCAAATTGGGCAAAGCACTCACTGACCGAGAGATATTGAGTGGGTAATGTAGAGTTGAGAGCTATAATACACCCCAATCAACAAAACAAGCATTAATGTTTTTATCCCATTAGGCAAACACCTAAGGTTATGGTCACAACCCTAGGCTTTTTACCTATTTGGAAAAACCTTAAAAACAATTATCTCTACTCTACTTTCTTTATCTTGCATTTATTATATTAACAGTAGAAATAGAAAATAAGTCCTTGTTGTGGAAGTGCAATCTAGATAATTTAATTGCTTATTTGAAATATATACCCCTAACTCCCATCCTATCTCCCAGTGGATTTGACCCCGACTCCTAGTTGGGTATTTATTATTGCATACGACCATTTCATATCTCTATTGAGGTGTGCTTTGGACGTGATCACCATCCAAGAGTTACCACTGCCAAAGAATAAAACTGAAGTGATGAGCCTGCTCGGAAGGTTAAATTACATCAGCAGGTTTATTGCTCAACTTACGACAACTTGTGAACCCATCTTTAAGTTGCTGAAGAAGAATGCCGCAGTTGAGTGGACTGACGAGTGTCAAAAAGCATTTGATAAGATCATGAGGTACTTGTCGAACCCATCTGTGCTGGTCCAGCCCGAGCCTGGGAGACCTTTGATCCTGTATTTGACAGTCTTGGATAATTCTTTTGGTTATGTACTGGGTCAACACGACATCACGAGCAAGAAAAAGAAATCAATCTATTATCTCAGTAAGAAGTTCACTCTGTATGAGGTTAAGTATACTCTTCTTGAAAGGACATGTTGCGCCTTGACTTGTGTGTCACAAAAGTTGAAGCATTATCTTTCGTCCTACACTACTTACCTCATTTCCCGCATGGATCCTTTAAAGTATATCTTTCAGAAGCCTATGCCCACAGGTAGACTTGTGAAGTGGTAGATTTTATTCACGCAGTTTGACATTATCTATGTGACTCGGACCACGATGAAAGCCCGAGCCTTAGCCGACCACTTGGTCGAGAATCCAATAGATGAGGAATATGAGCCATTGAAGACTTATTTTCCCGATGAAGAAATGTTACATGTTGATGAGGTTGATCTTAAGCCAGCTTGGAAACTCTTTTTCGATGGAGCCCCTGACATGAATTGTGTTGGGATAGGGGATGTACTTATTTCTGAAACAGAGAAACACTACGCTGTAACAGCCCAGCTTTGATTTTACTGAACCAGTAACATGGCCGAGTACGAAGCATGCATTTTGGGTTTGAGGTTAGCTGAAATGGGAGTCCAGGAAATACTGGTTTTGGGAGATTCAGATTTTTTGGTTCACCAGATTCAGGGAGAATGGGAAACTCGGGACCTGAAGCTCATACCGTATCGATAGTATCTGATGATCTTTGTCAACAATTTAGGTCAGCAGAATTCAGACACATTCCCCGAATTCATAGTGAGATTTCCGATGCTTTGGCTACTTTAGCGTCATTGCTACACCATCCGGATAAGACTTACGTCGACCCTTTGCATATCCAAGTTCGTGATCAGCATGCATATTTTAATATGATTGAAAAATAACTTGATGGTGAACCTTGGTTCCATGATATTAAGGAATACATCTAGGGTAATATCTGGTACATGCCACAGGTGATCAAAAGAGAACCATTCGGCGTCTAGCTAGTGGATTTTTCTTAAGTGGGGGAATCTTGCACAAGAGGACTCCAGACTTGGGACTGCTAAGGTGCGTGGATGCAAAAGAAGCTTCAACTATCATGATTGAAGTATATTTTGGAGTTTTCGGGCCACATATGAACGGGTTTGTCTTGGCAAAGAAGATACTTTGAGCAGGTTATTATTAGCTCACCATGGAATGAGATTGCAACAGCTTTGTTCGCAAGTGTCACCAATGCTAGGTGCACAGTGATTTGATTCATTCTTCGCCATCTGAGTTGCACACCATGTCTGCACCTTGGCTCTTTGTTGCATAGTTCATGGATGTTATCGAACCAATTGAGCCGGCAGCGTCAAATGGACATAGGTTTATTCTAGTGGCCATTGATTACTTCACCAAGAGGGTGAAAGAAGTAACTTTCAAGTCCGTGACCAAGAAGGCAGTGGTAGATTTTGTTCATTCAAATATCATTTGCCGGTTCGGAATTCCCAAGGTAATCATCATAGACAATGCTGCTAATCTCAATAGTTATTTGATGAAAGAGGTATGCCAACAGTTCAAGATTATGCATCGAAATTCCACTCCATATCGTCCATAGGAAAATGGAGCTGTTCAAGCTGCTAACAAGAGCATAAAGAGGATACTTCGCAAGATAGTGCAAGGTTCTAGATAGTGGCATGAAAAACTGCCTTTTGCTTTGCTGGGCTATCACACTGCCGTTCGCACTTCGGTAGGTGCAACTCCTTATTTGTTGGTATGTGGAATTGAGGCAGTTATACCTGTGGAGGTCAAGATCCCATCTCTTCAGATCATCGCAGAAGCTAAAATCGATGATGATGAGTGTGTCAAAACCCGGCTGGAGTAGCTGAGTTTGATTGATGAGAAAAGATTGGCAGCGTCGTGTCATTGTCAATTGTATCAGAAGAGAATGGAAAGAGCATACAACAAGAAGGTGCGTCCTCGAAAATTTGAAATAGGCCAGCTAGTAGTGACACGCATCCTTCCATATCAGGCTGAAGCTAAAGGCAAGTTCGCCCCAAACTGGCAGTGGCCATTCATCGTGATAGGAGTGTTGCCCAATGGTGCTTTGTATTAAACAGACATAGAAGACAAAGTCGTGGAAATGACTATCAATTCTAATGCAGTCAAGAGATATTATGTATGATTTCTTTGCTCATCTTCAATTGCATATTTTGCACTTGGCATGTTCAAAGTTGGAATGACGAAAGCATTTCATTCTGCTACCCAAACACTTTTATCATTTGTTACCCTTTTTGAGCCTTAATTTATTTTCTTTCACACCCCTCTTTTGGAATCAGAAATAGGTCAGAAAATAGAAAAAGAGTAAAGAAAGGAAAAAGAAAAAAAGGGAAAAAAAGAAGAAAAGAAGTAGAAAAAGAGAAAGAAACAAAAGAAAAAAAAAAGAAGAAGAAGAAAAAAAAGAAAAAAAATAAGAAGAAGAAAAAAAAGAGAATGAAAAAAGAAAAATAAAAAAAACAAAACAAAACGAATTGTAGTTGGAACTACGTTAGACCTGATTCCTTTAAAAGATATGTATGCAGCCTTACTCTAAGGTTTGGTCCCACCAAAATAAAAATCCAAAATTCCCCAATCCCAAATAAACTAGGGCAGAAGTTTTAGTTTTGCTATAAGATCTGATTCCAAAAGTTGTAATTTTAAACCTTTTTCATCCTAAATTATTTTGAGCCTCATGCCGCCCTTTCTTTCTAACCTTGACCAAGAGCCTACATTACGGTCCAAAGAAAGACCTTCTGGTCAATCTTTGAGAATGTCAAGTCAAGCGTGAGATAGATGTATGATTTTCTTACATCATTAGTAACATTTTGTTAATGGGCACAAGAAAAAATAAATAAAATGATTGAGTTTTACTGGTGAAAACTCTCACGAGTGCCGTAAGATGATGGTAAGTCGAGAGAAAAATTAAAATGAGAGAGTCTTATTGGTGAAAATCCTCACGGGCACCGTAAGGCGACTGTGAGTTAAGAGATGAACAAATGGGAGAGGTTTGATGTTGAAAACCCTACGGGACACTACAAGTCGAATGAGGATTGTTGACTTTATAGAGATGTTGGATCATTGAAAGCCCAGTTTTGAAGTATGAAGACATGACACGAACTGAAAGTGTGATTGGTTAGACGGATTTGATTGATCAATCCAAAATGCATGCCATGATCATTGGAGCCAGTTGCTTTACTCAGATAAGTCTCCTTTCCACTCTTCTTCAAATTGTCATCTATGTTCAAACTTTTCCTTTTTTTATTCCTAATTCTCAAAGTCACTTCACTTTGTTCTTTTGGTTTTATTTGTTTGACTCTCTTTCAAGTTAGTCTTTGTTAAACAAGCAAGAAAGGACTTCAAAAGTCTACTACCAGCTTTTTCGTTGCACATAGCAAAGTTCGGCCCAACAAATCGCAAGTGACATGATTCAGAAGGAGTAATGGTGATAACTGAAGTTCAGGTGATCAAGTGATTTTTGAGTTTTGAGAAAATACAAAAGCTCAACAATTGTTAGAATGGAAACACAATGCAACAAGTGAGTGTAAGAGATTCATATCATTTAGAGGTTTTTGTGGTCGAGGTTCGATCAGAAAGTCAAACAAATCCTTGTCAACTCAAAGCAGCTAATCAGGATGAAGCATAGTTGCAAAAGCGGGCACGTTCAGAAACAATTCCACAAACTAACCACCATATTTTCAAACTCACCAATTTTCTTTGATTCAAACAGGGGCGAGAAATTGTGTTCGTTTTGCAAGTAACCTCTGTGGGAAAAGCAAGGTTTTAGGCAAGTTAACCTTCAAGTTTTCAGGACCCTCCTGGATAATGGAATTTAGTTTTGGGTTTTCAGGACCAACCTGAATAATGAGATTTAATTTTAAGTTCTCAAGACCGCCCTGGATAATGGGATTTAATTTTAAGTCTTTAGGACCCTCCTAGATAATGGGATTTAGCTTAAAAAAATTTTAGAACCCTTTTGGACAATGGGATTCGGCAAACACTCACAAATATTCCTGGTACAAACTGGGGCAGAAAATTTCCTTTGTTTTGTCCTTTTCATTGTGATTGCAGGCACCCACCTGGAGAATGAGGGAATTAATTTTTAAGTTTCAAGTTAGTAGCAGGCACTCACCTGGAGAACGAGGGTATTTATTTCAGAATTAACTTCAAGTTTCAAGTCAGTAGCAAGCACCCACCAGGAGAACAAGGGTATTTATTTCAGAGTTCATTTCAAATTTCAAGTCAGTAGAAGGCGCTCACCTGGAGAACGAGGGTATTCATTTCAGAATTAATTTCAAGTTTCAAGTCAGTAGCAGGCGCCCACCTGGAGAATGAGGGTCTACTTCAACTTTCAAGTTTCATTCAAATTCGAGTAGCAGGAGCCCGGCTGAAGAATACGGTCAATTTTTCAATTTTCAATTCTAGTTAGAAGTAGCAGAAGCTCACATTTAGAAGATCCGAGTGAAGAACCCGAAAAAATTCAAGATAGAAGAGTAGATAGGATTTTGTAGTTTTTCTTGTAATTTTTATCTTATTTTATTTTATTTTGATATTTTTGAATAAGTATCGGGTCAGAATTCAATTACGTTGCTTATTAATTCTTTTCTAAAAAACTCTTCGAGTTTCCAAGCAAAGAGGGGCAGCTGTAAGCACGTAATTTTTAACCTGCACAACTTTTAAAAAATTATTATTTTAAATATTTACTTATTTTTAATAGAATTTCAGTTTATTGTTGCTTTTAATGTTAATCGTAGAACATAAAACTTGAAAAAAAAATAGTTTCATTTTTTTATTTCTATTTAATTAGAGTTATTAGTATTTTTGTTGGGATGTTATCTTAATATTGTTATGCTCTATCTTCCTCTAATATTAATCTAGTATAATCTTTATAAAAAATACCAAAAATAGTTTCACAATATAATGTAGTTTATTTTAATTAGTTAATGTTGATTTTTGTATTTTATAGTATATCTAGTATTATTTTAGAAGGAAGAATTAAGGTTTTGAAGCCCATAAATTTCAGATTTAAGAAGCTGATTTTGAATTAATTTTGGAGGAAAGTTAGCCCAATTCGGCCTAACCTTGAGCCCAATTCCTTAGCCCGCGACCTCTAGCCCAGACGACCCAACCCATCAGTCAATCTCCCACTTAAAATGAAGAATACATATCAGCCATTCAAATTCATTCAATCAAAGGGCTGATATTTATTTTTCACACTAAATATAAACTCCTTTATAACATTTCACACTCAAACCCTAAACTTCCTAACCTAGCTGCACATCACCTTTCTCTTCCCTTCTGCCGCCGCCTACCACCCAATCTTGCCCAAACTCGGACGAGTTCACCCGTACCCACTCGCCCATGGTCCCCTCTCATTCTCCACGTCACCCAAACCCTAACAACTCTGATACAAGAATATTCCTCCATGTGATTACCACGTTTCTTATTTTCTCTTGGAAAGATATTGGAAAAATGAGAGCTATAGGATCAAGATATTTTGATCCTAGGTTTCCATTTGTCTAAAGTCGGTTCATCCATAGGGAATTTCGAATTTTGGAGGCTTTTGGGACTTGTAGAGATGATTTTCGAATTTCTTGTAGAGTAAGCACAAAAGGTTCCCAGAAGGGGATATAAAGGTGATTTTCAGATTTTTCAAGGGAGAAAAAAATACACGAATTCGGAGAGAGAAAAAAATTCGAAATAAGCTAGGATTTCAGAAAAAAAGGTTCTTCTTCTAATTCTTCATTTTTTTTGGGTTTTGGAATTTTGCTTTTAATTTTTCTTCAAACACCAGAAAATCAAAAATATCAAAAAGACAAAGAAAAATACATACACGACAAAAAAAAACTGCTTCTGTTTATGAGTTAGCTTTAATTTGAATTCCAGTTGTTTCTTTTGGTTTTAAATCCGAAAGGGAGATTATTTGAGGTTCGAGGTTGATCGAAGTGTTGATTCGAGGTCGAGTTTGTGGCTCTTGAATCTTGTTGCATTGTAGTTGTTGTCTTCTTCAGACTTTCATTGCCGGATTCGCCTATATTTGATTTCAAGCAAAATTAATCAAAGTCTCGTGCATTCATTTTACTTCTAATTTCTACATCTCTATTTTCGGGTGTTGATTTAAATTATAATGAGAGACTAAGGATAAATGGTTTAGAACGAGTCATCAGCCCAGTTAACTGAAGTAATTAAGCTCGAATGTTAGTAAAAGCAATTTTATTAGATTTCAGTCTAGGTGAATTTCCTTTCATATGCAGATATGATTTTTCGTGTCTTTTAAATGTCTCTTAATTTGGAGTTTGCTTGGTTTCAACATGTTCAATTGGAATCCAATTTGATTCTGGGTTGTGTAAATCTTTTGGAGTATTCTAGGTGTCGCATTTAAGTTCAAATCTGCTTGAAACATGTTACTGCAGCTCATGAATATTTCAGCTTGTTTTCTTAAGGTTAAACTTGAAAAAAATGAAGTTTGAAACTATCTTTTGATATTCTCTACCTATTCTTGTGTTAGTTAGCGCCGAATCTCATCTTTGCGTAAAAATTATGTCGAACTGCTTTATACTTGATATGTTTAAGAACGAGTACAGAGAATCCTCGTTCGTTTGCAAAGTCTAAACTTGAAATAAGTTTTTGAGATCTTCTTTGGTGATTATTCATTCATTATCGGGCTAGCCGTTCAGTTTAAGAATGTAAATCAAACACAAATTTGCTTGGTTTTGACATGCTTTGATTGAGGTTTATGCGGCTATGCAACTGTCAAACGATTCATGGATTATTAGTGTGCTTTTCTTGAGCTTGTTGTGAGTATTTGAGTTCAGTCTGCCGGTATTAGCTGAAGCGAGTTCCGAAAATCTTGTTTGATATTCTTTCCCTGTCATCTTGTTACTATTCTAATTGGGGATCACATTCTGATGGTTTCTTCTTTTCTGTTAAAATATGCTAATAGTTTAGTTGAGGTCTAAAGTCAGTTTGAATTCATGCTAGTTTCACCGCTTGACTTATTTGTTTCTCAATTGAGTCCACATTCCATGACTAGAATTGTTGCATTCTTTGTAAGAATTGTGGTTCCCCATTAATTTAATTGCTTGTTAGGTAACAAAATGAATCAGAAGTAGCGGCCTTTTAGTAGTCGAGTGGCATTTGTGAAAATAGTGCTATAGGAATGAGATAGTAAAAAAATAGCGACTCTCATCATGCTTTAAATCCACCTTCTTTTTATTTTGTCCTGTTCTAGTTCTCAACTTATTTCAGATGCTTTACCTGCTAAGTGTTTGTTTGGACAATATTTGTTGGAATGATTTGGGACGTGGGAATGGGAAAGACTTAGCGCATTAGTGTTTAATTCATCTACATGCTCTAGGATTGGGCTCGGTCTAAATACATGAACATGATAAGTTAAATGAACATGATCAAGTACACAACTGTGACTTTTACGGGATTTGGGGAATGCCTAACACCTTCTCCCCGAGCCAAATGAACCCTCTTACTTGGAATCTTTGGTGCAAATCAGTTTGGAGTCAAATGTGTTTTAAATAAAAAAAATACTTTTAAATGATGATTTGACACACCAAAATCTTATGTCAAGTGGCGACTCTGAAAAATCCCTTTTGAACACAATTTTTTTCACTTTCGAATTTGAAAACCCTTTTGAGCTTTAAAAATCACTTCTATAAATTTTAAAGAGGGTTAAGGAAAAAAAAGAGATCTGATAGCTTTGGCGACTCTGAATAATCCCTTTTAAACATAATTTTTGTCACTTTTGAATTTGAAAACCCTTTTGAGCCTTAAAAATCACTTCAGTATATTTTAAAGAGGGTTAAGGAAAAAAAAAGTGTGTGACATTTAGAAGCAAAAAAGGATTATAAATCCGAACAATTATGCCCGGATGAACAGGAGACGTCCTCTTCATAAGCACCATAAATATAAGGGCCTTCTCTTATGAAGCCATCCAATCAAATGGCTAAAGGTTGGATGTCATTTTCCAATCGTAAAAATAACCGGAAGCATTAAAATTTCGGTTTTCATCAAAATCAGAAGTACAAATATTTCTAGTCATTATCATCCCCGGTCTCTAAAGCTGTGAGGTTATAAAAGTTTTGGGTTCAACTAAAACCCAAGAGTCAAAACTCAAAGAAAAGATTTCGAGTACTACTAGAGTCAAAACTCAAAGAAAAATCGGGTGAGTTCCGAATGAACACTAAAAATCTGAGATCAAGCTTTCTACAATGGTAGTACTTTTTCAGCACCAATCGGTCATCGATGAAAGAATAATAAGTATGGTGTTGTCATCTGAATTCCTAAGTTCTGCACTCTTTTTTCTTTCGCCCGATTTTTGTCTCGATTGGGTTTTTTTCGACTAAGTTTTTAATGAGGCAGTAACGATGGTGAAAAACTTCCACTTTCTGGTCACATCATAGTTAGTAACCGGAAAGTGGGGGAACTATATGTATACAATAAAAATCGATCTCAGAAGATGGGTGAATTAGGAAGCAACACGTGTTAATCAGCAGTGATTCAACCATGTTCGCAACGGATACACACTTGTGGCCAGATAAGATGTTGACACCAGATACAAATATGTAACGGGATAAGAAGTAATTCAAGACATGACTGTTACAGAAACGTTACAGAAGACCCCCAGATTTCTTCAGCCTTTAATAGCCTTTATTAGGCTTTATCACCTCTTTACCTTTTATTGTAACATTAATATCGGTGATTAATAGGGTTTAACTGATAGACCATACACCCATAGCTCTAGTATGAATAGAGGCTTTCATTCTATTGTAAGACATCCAGAAATACTGATAGAAAAAGACTAGAATCTTTTCTCTCAAGCTTTATACAAGTATTGTCAAGATTTTCTAATTATTCTTGATCCCGGTGGGAACATTCTAAAGTTCAGGCTTGTTTCTTCTTCAATTATCTTTATTTACTGTTTTTGTACTTTGTTATTTTACTTTATCGGATCAATTTAATTTACGTGTCTATAAATCACGTTACAAATTCAACTGTACCGTTTTTCCGATAAACAATTTCAAACTTTTAATCTTTTAAGTTGTGATTATTGCATCTTCTACTTTCAACAAGTTACCTTTCGCATCTCAGTTCCATGAGTTTAAATATGCCAATTTTTCTTTATGTTTTATAACTAGTCGCCTTTAACATGCTCTTGGCACTTAATTTTAAAAAGACAATTTATGCATTGGCTGAAAGGGGTAATTAGTTACTATTATGTTAGATCTACAACTTGTGTGTGACTTAACCTTTATCGGACTTAGTTTTATTTGGTTGGGACAAAGTCAGCCTGCCCTCCGCCAGGCTCGTAGAAGCCGAATGTGCTATTATTTAGACGCTATTTATATTATTATTCGCATATATATAGGGGTTGATCTCGGAGCACCAAATTCTATCGAACGGGCGAACTCAAAGTTGAATCCGTTACCGATCACCACTGAAAAAGGCCAATTGGTTGCCTCATTTGTTTCCTTTCGCTTGTCAAACCACAGAGTTTAAACTTTTAAAAAGAACGAATGAGACAAACAGAAAAGCAAAGCTTTGGAAGGGATCATGAAAGGGACATAAGTAGTGGCAATTGACTGGTTTCCATTACGAGAATGTGGTCATGTAACTTGGCCAAAATTAGAAGAAAAAAAGATAGCCAGGTAGTTTGATTCATACCACGTAAGACACAACGATAGTCAAATAGAGGCCAATTCAGAATTTTTAATTTATGAATTTTTATAACAATCTCAAGTTAATATATAATAATAATTGAATTGATAGTCGAATTATTTTTCAATAGATAAATTAATACATATATAAAATTTAGATAAAAGCTATTAAGTTTATGTGAATCAATATGTGCTAGATTCGCCTCTAGCCAACTGGTATCTAGCTAGAAAACAACAGAGACGCGGGTCTACGTAAGTTTTTGTTTCATACCACGTAGTATTTGACCTGAATCCCTCAGCTAATAGCTTTCATATATAGGCAAGCAATGCGATCATGCCATAAGACGACATTAAAATATCCATGGGGAGGTCAGCAATAAATAACCAAATTGAGTATATATATAGGACAAATAGTTTCCAAAAGAATGCAATGCAAGAGAATTTCGAGCTAAAAACCAAAACCCATATTGAGGTCGTTGCTTTCCACTTTTTCTTATCCTATCATTGCATTTACTTCAATTTCGCTTTAGTTTGTTATAATAAGTTAGCATAAACCTTCAAGCATTCACTTACTTCATTCTTCGATAATTAGACGAGTCTTTCAATAAATTAATCTTCTTAATTCTTCTGCGTTAAATTTCTTTTTGATTAACCTTTACACCAAGGTCTTGAAGCAATAGGGGTACTTAAACGAAAAATTACGGAGTTCAAAGCTTTTGAGAACAAGTAACCTGCCATATTTAACAGGTTAACTGTAATAATATTTAAGACGATAACTTTTTACATTATTAGGGGTTGTTTGGTATGATGGATAAATAAAAAATAATCCCGAGATAAAAATTAATGTCTTATCCTTTGTTTGGTTACTATTTCTATGATAAGTTATCCCGGATTAAAAATAGTACCGGGATAGCTTATACCTGCTAGAGAATGGAATAGTAATCCCAAGATAAGTTATCCCAGGATAAAGCAGTAAATCCCGAGATTAATACAACATACCAAACAATCAATAAGAAATAAATCAGGATAACTAATTCCATTATAACTAATACCACCATAACTTATCTTCAAACCAAACTACCCCTTGATGTATAAAAATTACAAAACTATTTTCTAAATATTTGTTCAAAATACAAGCTTTTTCCCTTTCTCTCAATCTTAAATATCCACGTTGTCATGCACTAATTGGAGTAGAAACCAAATGTACAAACTTCATTCACAATGTATACATAGAGTAAGCCCGACCATGCATGTGTTGATATTTAAATAGCTACATGTTCATATGTACATAAATTCAATAGTCCTTATTTGATCATTCGTGATAAAATGAAACATTTAATAATATAGTAATGATCATTAATCTGTTGGTAATTGGTCAAAATTAAATTGCCCACTGGTTTGATCGTGAATCGTGGTAATTCAAAGACCACACATGATGTGTTTTAACTCAAACTTAGGTAATATAAATCTCTGGATGTCGCAGAATCAGCCAGCTCTTACACTTTCCCTAATTAATGAAACGTAAAAATGATGCTTGAGTTGAAATTTAGGACGATTTTGTATTTTAGAGGAGACGAACTTGGAAAAGCAACTGACTCATTAATTGTAGACATATTCAAAACTCCACGTAAATAATATACCAAAGCTATATTGGCAATGAAAACAATCACAATCATCACAGAGATAGCCTCACGGGGAAACATCATTTTTAATTTGTGCTTCAAAAAGCTATTTAGTAGTAGGGAAAGAAAAAACGTGTATAATACATGTTTGCCGAGAATTGTTTATATGGTCCTTAATTAAGAAAACTTCAAAGATCAATGATAAACTTTATTTTGTGTTCCAACATATCAATATAAACTCCATTTTTGCAAATGATTAGTTAGTACGGAATACAATGTAGACGAAATTAAATAAGTACGTAAAAGCTAAGGACATTCGTGCCGTGATAAATGATTAACGCGTTGATGGTAATTGGTAATCTTGTACGTACTAATAAAAATAAATACTCTGACTGACTGAAAAACTACAACTCAAATAACAATTCTGTAGTTTGGTGCAACTAAATTTAAAAGTCCACTATATGAGGTATAGAAAAAAGAAAAGAAAATTAGAAACATAAACTACTCCATTAGTACACGACGTAAAACACAGTGTCTCGCATATAATTTTTTCCCCACTTAATCATGGTATATACTTATACAATCATACTGATTATTACTTTAATTTGTGATACTAATTAAACTCTTAAAGTTAAATAGTTCTATTTAACGTAAATCGTGTCCTATTGAACTCCTTGGAAGTCGAAACTCGGATACTTGAACTATATTTTTTTTGGTAAGAGCGGAAAACTCGCAGCCGTTACAATCTCTGTCACAACCTCTACCCTTTGGGTGAGCACTCTGTGGAAGCACTTTGTGCGCACTGGGTAAATCTTTCTCCTGTGTAATAGCCTGTAAACCACACAGGAAATATAAACGGCACTAGGCAAGTCTTGTGCGATAGGCTCAATCCAAAAGGCATTGAGGGGGGATTCGATCCTAAGTCATCCATATGAATCATCACCCTCCAAACCAACTGGAAAACCCAAAGAGTACTTGAACTATATTTGACATGGGCAAAAAGCCAAATGTGGTGTTGTATAGTTTTTGAATGAGTTAAACAATCTGTTAAGATTCTTTTTTTTGGTCAAAAGAAAAATTCTTATTAATCACCTAAGAAAACAGTCAATTACAAGGATGATCTCTACCTCCTGCAGTCAGCATCTACAAAATTGTAACTGCATATCCTATGCGATTATGCAATTCAGCTATCTCTATCTCCTTAATTCGATTTATACAAGTTTTTTATCCATGCCATTTGTCGCTCGCTTACTTTCTCTCTATTTTGCATCTTATATTTACATTCCTCCTTGATGTCCCTGCATATTAATTGTTCTCTTGTCACCACTTGATTCCATACGGCATCATTGCTGTTCTTCTATATTGCAGATACAAGTATAAGATTCGGACCTTATACTGGTTGTTATTACTAGTTCCAACTTTGATTCAGGTACTCAATGAATTGGGTATAAAGTTTACAAGTGGAATATCTCTCCTAACAGATTTTATCAGATAGAATAATAGTACTGTCCCCAATTTGATTATAATTAGGTCAATTGACATGCTTAAAGGACATAGAGATTAGTGCTCAATATGTATAATTGTTCGCATGAAAAAATCAAATTGTATCTTTAAATTTCATTTTGTTAAGTCAATCCATTTTATTCCAATTCAAATTGTATTTAAAATTTCATTACAATTAAATTATTTTTACGTAATTAACTGTATACTCACCACAATTTTTCTTCTTTATTCAAATTTAAATGCGACTTAGAATTGATTAACGAGAATGGACAAACAATGGAAGTGTTCAACTGAAACATAGTGATTATAGGCGAACATAGAATTTAAATGTGATGAACTCAAGGTTTTCATTATTGAACCTATTACACTTTTAAAATTATAAACTAAATATTTGACATTTGTTGAATATGAGCATGCACACAAAATATATATTTATTAGTGATCTATTGTCTAATATTGGAGATTACGACCACAAGAAGGGATAGAGCTAGTGGGTAGATCCTTCGCCAAAAAGAAATATTATATATATAAGGTCTTTTTTTAGTGTATATATATTAGATGTTAACGTTATTTTTTGCATATTTATTTTTTTATTTTTTGAATCTTATTGATGAAAATTTTGCCTTTGCGCTTGCAAGTAGAGCGATAGAGAAGGAGAACCAATTAAAGAGGGTGCATTGCATGGAGAAAAGGTGGTGAAAAAGGAAGAAGAAAAGGAAGTCCTACGTGGTGCCAACTATACAGTGCAAATGTAAAATGTACAAGTGGATCAGAGTCCGTTAAATGAAAAACGTAACGGAAGTAAGGGCAGATAGATGTAACGTGCTAATAGCGGGTTCAAATTAAATTGAACCTATAATTTTAGATACTGCGTAAAACATTTTTGTGAGAGTTCGTTAAATTTATAAAAATATAGTTAATGAACTCATAACTTTAAAAATATAATAGATTCAATATTAACCTTACGAAATTAAACACATAAAATTTAAATACTCGGCCTCTAAAAGGAAGTGGAGGGTGGACCTAAACAAAACACACTTAATTATACTCACGTGCAAACTACAACCCTCTCCAATATTCTCCATCCTCTAAAGGTTGCACAACCCTCGCCGTTGGTTCTCTCTTTTGTCCTCTCTTTCCTTTCCTTTCTCACTTCACAATTTCCTTCACGTAACCGATTTCATCTGACGTAGCTCTAGCTAGTGTCAAAACTATTTTGTTTTGTCTTCACTTTTGTTTTCTTTTGTTTCTGTTTTGCTTTTTGCGTGTGTTTGAACGGGAATCTAGAGGAGGTGTTTAATTCCAAGTATTTTTTATGAGTTTTGAACGTGAAGCTCACTTTTTTTGGCGTTTAGAACAAGAACTTGCTGTTCGTTTTCACTTTTTTTCTCCAATCTTTTTGTCTTAAAAAATCATATGGTGTTGGAGTTGGTTATAATATGTTAAAACGGAATCATTTTATTATGATAGATCATAAAATTAATTCAGAACTTAAAGATGTATGATAATATCGATGACCTTTTTTGAATTTGCCTATTGTTTTCTAAAACATAGCATTACTCTTTATAGCTCATCCTTTTTTGTTTTGCATGCTTTAAGCCATATTAGCCCCTCCTATCTCTCTGTAACTGATCAACATAATTCAACTTTTTGACTGAACAAAATGTAGAGGGTAAGTATAATAAATCAGTAGTTGCCGTGCCAAAAAAATGTTAAAGTATCAACAAAGTAGTTCTCTTAATTCAAGTAATTTCATCATAGATTCAAAGCTTTTTACTTAAGATGAGCAACCGGCATAGAAAATTGACAATATATTCCTACTTTAGAATAAAATGGTTACTCTATGAAACCACAACTATATATGCTTCCAGTGACCAAAAAATTTAGATGATTATCAAGTTCTAATAAATCATTTTAATTAATGGACCACAGATATGGTTCGATTTATACTCCGCTAGCTAGCACCTAATTAACAAATTAGTCCAAAGTAGCTTGGTGAGAAAAGATAAATCGTACAGCAGTGGCATTCAGGAAAATTGTGATATTCTGGAAAACTACCTACTTTCCTAGGTAGATCTAGTCTTTCTAATTAATACAACTATTAATTAAACCTCTGGGAATTGAATTATATTGTTCACATTTAAACCAGGTCGATTTCAACATGAATTTTTGGACAGCTCAAAGCCAAAGTACATACGTAGTAGTTTCAAGGAGCAAGCAATCTTTATCAGCAATATCTCACTTTATGATTCCTATATAAACGTTGGCAAAACAATGTGTTCTCTCATGCTTTGAGGATTTTCTCCAGCTTGTATTAGCACAAGTACAGCCAAGAACTTCAGTTCTCTCTCCAAGAATGGCTATCTTCACTGCTTCTCAATTGGCTTTTGTTTTTGGCGTTCTTGGTATTTTTCATTTCTCTATCCTCTCCCCTTTACATAAATTTAATTATCATTCCCTTCTTAATTTACTTCTGGTAATTTCATTTTGTTTAATTTTTACAGGAAATGGGGTGTCGTTCTTGGTGTACTTGTCTCCAATGTAAGAGTCCCATTAATTTTTGTTTTTCCAATTGAAGATTAGCTAAGAGACCTTAATATTGATATTACGTGTAATTTTTCTTCTTTTACAGACCTACTTTCTATAGGATATATAAGAGAAAATCAACGGAAGGATTCCAGTCTATACCCTATTCGGTTGCACTATTCAGTGCCATGCTCTACTTGTACTATGCTTATCTCAAGGAGAAGAATGGGATTTTGCTCATTACTATTAACAGCTTCGGAACTGCCATCGAATTGATATACCTCACAATCTTCTTGATTTACGCCACCCGAGAGGCCAAGGTTATTATATAATACTCACTACAACACTCTTTTTTTATCTTCTGTCTGATCATACGCAGATTAAATTTGATAGGTTCAGTATATAAATTCTTGCAAATAAGTTTTAGACTTTAGAAATTATGAGTTCAAAATGAAATACAATTCTTAAAATTTTAGTGATTTTTTTGACAGGTATGTTGAAGCTCCGTATCTAAGTTAATGTTTTCACTTTCTAACTTTGATTTTCTGGTTGATTTGCAGATTTATACTACGAAGCTGGTTCTTCTGTTAAATATAGGATCATATGGAGCAATTGTTGCCTTGACATATATATTCCCCAAAGATGAGACGCGAGTCACGATTGTCGGATGGATTTGTGCTGTCTTTTCTGTCTGCGTCTTCGCTGCTCCGCTAAGCATTATGGTACCATATATCTTATCATGATTGTCACACTCATTATCTTTTGTAAATACGTTACGTTCTTTGGCGCTAAACAATTTTTTTTTCAAACTTAAATCTAGAACCAAACTGACTATTTAAATATACCACTTTTAATATATTATTCGCTAAGATTTATTCTTTATGCAGAGACGTGTTATAAAAACAAGGAGCGTTGAGTTCATGCCATTCCCTCTTTCATTCTTCCTCACAATCTGCGCCGTCATGTGGTTTTTCTATGGTCTCTTGATAAAGGACATGTATATTGCCGTAAGTCCTCTTACAAACCCTTTACGGACGTGTTTTTCTTATTCCTAGCAAATTTTTGTATGCTTACTTAATTATCTTTTTCCTTGTGATTGCATGAACAGACGCCAAACATTCTAGGGTTTACATTTGGAATTGCTCAGATGATACTGTACGCGATCTTCAGAAACAGAAAGCAACAAATCCAACCAGCGGACAGTAATCTGAAAGATTTGACACAAGTCGTCATAGACATGAAAGCAATGGTATTGGAGATGCAAGAACATTCTGATCCGAATAAGGAAGCTGAAGTTGATGATACTGATGAAAAAAAGACTAATAAGCAAGAAGTTGTTGCACAAACAACTTCTAACGTATGAGAAAATCCAACCCCATTATGGAACCTATAGCTTCTGCTTGGCTGAAGAAACTATATGCCAGAAAAAAGCAACGCCGAAAGCTAAGCTCTAGGAGTATTATATCTAGGGCCTTCTACAAAGAGAAACTTTGCCCGTACAAGATATTTCCATTCTTTTTTACGTAAAAAATGTATAATCAATTAAATAGCGATACGCATGCAGAAGGGTCAAAAGAAAGTAGAAAAAATTGTTATGCTACTGTGTTCGTTACGTTATTGATAAAAATTGCTAATTAAGGGTTGCAACTGCTTCCTGGATTTGTCGTTATATATAAATGCTTGTTCCATCTATATATTATATAGTCTCTCTCGTTATACTTCTTTTCTTGTGCATATGCATTTGAAGCAAACCGGTAGCGGATCTAGAGTATAGTTTATGGGTTCACTAAATGATGTTTTATATTTCAATACCGCACAAAAAATGGGGTGATTTGTGTGATGTCTATTTTTGGCGTGCACATATTATAGAAGAATTCCTTATACTACTGTTGTAAAATAATAAATGCGGAAAGTAAAGAACACAAGTATTTTTACGTAGAAAATACCTGGCTCAAAAGGTGAAAAAATCACGACCTACTATCCAGTAGGATTTTTTCCAACACTTCACTAAATCACTGAGCCAAAAATAGCATTTAAAAAACTCTTTGTAAATCTAAGGATTACCTTTAACCCTGTGGGTTCATGATATTTGTGTGGTTATAAAAGCTTTTCATTAAGAGTAAATTGGGTACTGGATAGAATGAAAAGTTTAAAGTTAAATTATTTATAAATATAGAAGTATGTCATTCTTTTAGAAACGGAAGGAAAATATGTCATCTAAATTGAAACAGAGGGAATAATTATTATTATATATTAATTTGAGATCGTTATTGGAACTTATAAATTTCAAATCTTGGATCCCTGTGTACGGGTCTCAATGCAAAACTCTCTATATCTGATCATGGAGTCAGCACAACATATTTTTCTTAGAATGCACCAAATAGCAGGAAAAACAAGCGTAACACTTGGGCGCCTATGCCGTCCTTCTCTCCCTTACTAGTCATTATGTCTAACTTTTTATGATTCTCGATTTATTGGTGTGCTTGGGTTTGTTTCCAAGTTTTGGATTGTAATATTGAGACCTAAGACTAACATAGGATTCATAGGTTACATTTAATATAAAAAAAATCTGTTAGTTTCTGATTTAGCTTATTTTTATTGTCTATAATATATAACAAGCGAATGCTCTTATCTTTTATACGTGAACTGTTCCGTGATTTCATGAAGTATGTTAGAGTTTTTGTCCTGATTTTTTACTATATTAGATTTTTATTTTTCTCTTAAAGAAAGTTAAAGTATTATCATAATTGTTTTACTTTTTCTGAAAGGAAAATATAATTCTCTTTCATATTTGGTTATTCCTTGTCTTGGGAGAAAATTTTTAGACATTTATAAATTGAAGATGTCCATCTCACAACTAGAAAATAGAATAGAATCCACAATATAATCGTTTATAAAGTTTTTTTTAGGCGAGAATTTTCTCTCAATAGGATCTTACGTTTTCTTTTCATGTAGGCCAATTGGCCAAATTATATTTTTATGCATATTTTAGTATATTTTTCTTTGTATTTGATTTATTGCCGTACAAAATTTACGACTATTAATTTCTGCATAACGAAAATTAACCTAACAAAGTATGCTCTTGTACTTAATTGGTGAATTTTCTTGACAGGAGAAAAATGTCTGAAATCCCAAGCTTTGAAGGTAAATGAATGACTGCAATTTGGAGGAAGACCCATCAAAAGTAAAAATTTAGACTGTCAACCACATAAGACGGAAAATGACAAGAAACTTCAACGACCATTTGGTAAAATAAGAAAACTTCTCTTTTTGCTTTTTTTCTTTCCACAAAATAGATAATATAATAATAACTATATATCAATTCTGAATCATCTCTAAAGAGCCACAATCTCCACAGATTAGTGATTCAGAATTTCAGTGCAATGAATATTCATTGAGTAAAAAAAAAAAAGCAATCCAAAAGAGTGATAGGAGTGGCTGTTCTTTTCCTCTAGTGGGAATTGAATGGATTTTCTCTAAAGGCCTTCTAGAATTTCGCTTTTCCACTTTAAGTAAATATTTCGTACTGGGAAAAAGTACTACTCCTATACATTTTCTTAAAACATTATACGATGTAATTTGAAGGAAGCAATTTGAACTGAAATTGAGAACCACTATCGAAATTCTTAGATCCATGCATATTCTATCTGCTGATACAGTTTGCATTGTGAATTTGAATACTTTTTGTTAATTTGAATTAAAAGTAGATCGACTTACATTCCTCAATGATCTTGTATTCATGAATAATATGAATTCAGAATTTAGGTATTATGAAAGCTAAATTGTTGAATAATAGTATATCATTATTCGTGCATGTACTTTTAGAAACAATCTCTCTATCCTTTCGACGTAGGAGTAAGGTCTGCGTACACACTACTCTCTTCAGACTCTATTAGTGAGATTTCACTGGGTTGTCGTTGTTGTATTTGTGCACGTACCATCTGTTTATACAAAGCATAAAAAGTGATTTTCGACTTCCATATCCAATCCCAAATGAAAAAGTTTGTCTTAATAACTGTTTCTTAATTGAATTTTTTTGTCCAACAATGTTGTAAATATTTTACACGCTCTATTTTTTTTAAACGCCCTAAGGTGGAGGGCCATTAAGCGTATTCCTACCAGTTTATTAAATTTTTAAAAACTACTACGTAAAGGAGGGATACATGTTTCCTAACCTCCTTACTTTACAAAACAATTATGCTAGTGATTACCTAATTTCGACTTAATCCAAATTCGATAGGGGAATGTCATGCTATTTAACCTGAGAAGCCCTTTTGTATAACAGGGAGTTCATAAAAGAGTTGGGTTGAGTAGGGACTTCCCAAATGAAAGGTTTAGGGTTCAGAATCTACTACCTTTTCGATCGATTCCATCGCACGGATTTACCTAGTATAGTTTATTCTCCTATATAATTTGTGGGCTATCATATAGGAGTAGGGTTTAACCTCTGCGCACCCGAAAGTTAGCCGTTGCGAGGTAACCTTATACCACTTAGAATAACAAGCATGCATATCGGGAAAAAAATAAAAAATAGTCAGATTTACAATTTGGTAATTAGAAAATAGCCGCAGTTTAAAAAGTAATTAAAATTTAGCCACTTTTTCATGTAAAGATAAAATCTGAACAAAAACACCCTTAAAAATCTGGAAATATTCCAGCATAATATGTTGGAGTTCGAATTTTTTACATATGAGCTTCTAGCATAATGTTCTGGAATTTCATAATGTGCTGGAGTTCCAACATAATATGCAGGAAGTTTATATGCAAGAGCTCCATAATCCCGCATATTATGCTGGAGCTTTCTTGTGAGTTGGAGTTACAACATAATATGCTGAAAGTTTAAATGAGGGAGCTCCATAATCCCCCGTATTATGCTGCAACTTTTCGAGTTTCAGCAAAACAATAATTATTTTATTAATGACTTTACAAATACTGACTATTTTTCGATTATCAGTCCGAAAACTGGCTAATCCATGCTATTTTCACATGCATGACAGATGCGTTACATTGTTTGTGGCACGGAGCATCTTGCAAGTCAAACACAAATTGTTTGGGCTTTACAAAGCCTATGTTTCAAATGGGCCACTGTTTCAATCTAAAGTGACTCAGTACGATTCACTTTATGTATAAAACTAAAAATAAAATTATCTACCAAAGAAGAAGAAAATATCCTTAAATAATTGCAGTATTATGAGAAGATGTTAGCTAGAAATGTTTAGGGGTGGGCATCGGTCGGTTCGGTTCGGTTTTGTAGAATTTCGATTCGGTTTATTTAATTTTTGGTTTGTGATTTTAATAATTAAAACCGAACCACAATAACTTCGGTTCGGTTCGATTTTCGATTTCAAGCCACGGCAAAAATAGTACGGAACAACGAAAATAAATTACTTGTTGACAGAAAAAGACAAAAGAAATAAGAAATCCCACAAAAATCCCACCTAATTGAGATATCTTAGAATGCAAAGTAGGGCCTTAGATTATAGTAATCGGAGTTTAGGAAATGCCCTGACCGAAAATATAAAAAAGAGAAAAAAAATAAAATAAAAGCAACCTCACCTTCTTGATATATTCAAAAAACTCAGTAAGATGAATAAATGAAACTTGAGCATGGATACACGTATGCTTGAAAGCATTTTCTAAAGTTGAAAATTGGGTCTCACTTTGAAAATTTTGGTTTTTCGGTTTAACCGAAAATCGAATCGTTAAAATCGATCATCGAATAAAAACCAAACTTTTAAAAACTATAAATCGCAAACCGACCCAATAAACCGAAAAACCAAACCGAATAAACTAAAATTTTTAGTTCGATTAGTTTTTTCGATTCGGACAGTATTATGGTCGCATGCTTAGCGTGACTGACGACGCACTGATCAATTGTTACTTTCTAGAAATGGTAGCTGAAGTTCACATAAGTTGCAGACTTAAAAGTACCATCCAAAAAGCCAAATCCCTAATAATTGCATGAAAATATTTTCGGGGACATGACAATTAGGGGTATACTCATCCGCATCTGATGCTTACTTTAAACAAAATAAATATACCAGTTATAATTAAAGTGAGGAGAGTGACTCAACCAAGTTTATAAGATTAGTTAGTTGATTAAGTTTATATATACGACATACTATTTGTATTAATTGATTTGGTGTGAATATGAGACTGACAACAAAACTTTTTTATTGTTATTGATACATGTAGTACATAATGAAACTAAAGGCAACAACCAGCCCAGATGTTGCAAAGGAAGACAAGAATTCCAAAGGCATCCAGATGGAGTTGTCCTGTTTGTACAACAAGGCATGCATCTGCAACTTGAGCTAGCTGGTCGTGTATGAAGAATTTAATGCAATGAACAACCATCACAAGATAACGTGCATTATTTTCATTTTGTATATCCCAATTGTAATATGACTATTGATTTAGCTTATTTTCAAATGGACTCAAGTTTTCATGACATGTATTATGATATAATATTCACTATAACAAATTTTGTGGATCAAATTTTTATGACATTTGTCGTGACATAATATCCACTATAACACAATTTGTGGACTAAGTTTTCATGACATTTGCCATGACAAATATCCACTATTAGATCAAGGATTTCTTGTTATAAATAGAGGAGCTTCTCCTCATTTGAAAACACACCAATTCAAGAGCTGTTCATTCTTGTCTTTCTTTCTCCTCCTTTATTTCATTATAGAGTATTTTGTAAGAGAGTGAGTGTTGGGAAACACTTGTGTGAACCCTTTCTTTGGAGTGATCTTGTGAGGTTATTCTCTTGAGGTATTTGGGATTGATTAGAGTATTTACTCTAATTTTCTACTCTCTTTTGTACTCTTGTTGGTATAGTAAATTTTCTCTTCTCCGCTTGTGGACGCAGGTCACCTTGACCGAACCACGTTAAATTTGTGTCTTCTTTATCTTCTTTAATTGTCATTATTATCAATTTGCATTGTCTTTATTATTGTCACTATAATGTTGTTTGGCTTAATTCCACAGTACTCGATTTCCCGATCCTAACAAATTGGTATTAGAGCCAGATCTAACAGGGTTAGTTTAAATAGCCAAAATGACTCTAACAAAGTCTTATGTTGAGAAATTTGATAGAAGTGCAAACTTCGAAATGTGAAAGTTAAAGATGGAAGCTATTCTAATTCAGGATGGCTTAGATTTGGCACTACAAGGAAAGGAGAAGAAGTCGGATAAAATGACGGACGAGGAGTTTACCGTCATAGATAAAAAGGCAAAAGCAGGTATTATTTTAAATCTCTCAAATGAGGTTTTGCATGAAGTTGCAGCAGAAAGCTCAGCCAAAGGCATATGGGAAAAGCTGAAAACCCTATATATGAAAAGAACAGTAGAAAACAGGCTTTATCTAAAGCAAAAACTCTACACTTTTCGTATGGCTGAAGGTACCTCTATACTTACACATCTTGATACATTTGATTCTCTTCTTATGGATTTAAGTAACATAGACGCTGAAATCAAAGATGAGGATCAAGCTGTGTTATTGCTTGTTTCCTTACCCCAGTCGTTTAAGCATATAAGAGATACTATGCTTTATGTAAAGGATAATATCTCTTATAAAGATATCAAATCTATTTTGAAATCAAAAGAACAAATAGATAGAGATATTACTGGAAAAACTAGTGGGAACTAAGGGGAATGCTTATCCATAAGAGGTAGATCCAATAAGAAAGATTCAAGTAGTGAGAGACCTAAATCAAGGTCAAAATCCAGATACAGAAATGTCATGTACAAATATTATCATAGGAAAGGTCACATTATTTTTGAATGCTTTAAATTGAAAAACAAACAAAAGCATACAGAAAAAGAAAATGAGCACAAAAATACTAACACTGCCGAAGCAAGTGTAGCTGCTGATGAGATTGAGGGAACTATTTTTTAGCAACTAATAATATTTTCAGATCCAACAATGAGCGGATTTTAGATTTGGGTTGTTCTTATCATATGTGTCCCAATCGGGATTTGTTTACCACTTATGAATCTATTGGAGGTGGAGTTGTCTTGATGGGCAACAATGCTGCCTGCAAAGTTATTGGAAAAGGTATAGTCCGAATCAAAATGCACGATGGTGTGGTGAGAACTCTCAAATGTTAGACATGTTCCTGACTTGAAGAAAAATCTCATCTCTTAGGGCACTCTAGAATCTCTTGGGTGCAAGTACACAGGTAAAGGTGAAGTTCTGAAAGCTTCTCATGGTGCTCTGGTTATCATGAAAGTACGAAGATATGGTACATTGTATACTCTATTGGGATCTACTGTTACAGGTGCTGTTGCAGTTTCAATATCAGATAAATCTGACATCACCAAATTGTGGCATATGAGTGAAAAAGGTCTTTCCATCCTCAACAAAAGAGGTCTCTTATGTGGCCAAAGTATCTGAAATATGGAGTTCTGAGAACATTATGTGTTCGGGAAGCAAAAAAGAGTCACTTCAAATCTCCAACGATTCGTATAACAAAAGGTACTTTGGATTACATTCATTCAGATCTTTGGGGTCCTTCGCGTACCCCATCAAAAGGCGGTGCCAAGTATATGTTAACTTTCATTGATCATTATTCAAGGAAAGTTTGGGTTTATTTCCTGAAAAATAAAAGTACTAGGTTTTCTTAAATTTCAAATAATGGAAAGTTTTGATTGAGAAGCAAATAGGAAAACAGGTTAAGCGGCTTAGAACAGATAATGGCTTGAAATTTTGTAATGATGAATTCAACGAATTTTGCAAGAATGAAGGAATTGCTCGATATCGTACTGTGAGAATGACACCTCATTAAAATGGTGTGGTAGAAAGGATAAATAGAACTCTTTTGGAAAGGGATCGTTGCATGATTTCAAATGCTGGGTTGACAAACGCCTTTTGGGCAAAAGTTATCTCTACAGCTTGTTATATTGTCAACCTAGCTCCTTCTGCACCTTTGAACTTTAAGACTCCAGAGGAAATGTGGTCAGGTACTCCTGCTAATTATTCTGATTTAAAGATATTTGGTTGCCCTGCATACGTGCATGTAAATGATGGAAAATTAGAGCCAAGGGCTAAAGAGTGCATTTTCCTAGGGTATGCATCTGGAGTGAAAGGATACCGACTATGGTATCCTGATCCCATGTCACCAAAATTTATAATTAGTAAAGATGTAAACTTTGATGAATCCTCTATGTTACATTCTAGAAAAGAGTCTTCTAGTTCTTGTAATACAGATAAAGGAAAGAGTACACAGAAATAGGTGAAAGTTGAGATTGACATTCCTTCTGAGTCAAGCTCATCAACTTTCGAGCAAAATACAGTTGAAACTCCTGAAGTTGAGCCAGAAGCTGAAATTTCTGAAGTTGAGACTCCTGAAGTTGAACCAAAAGAAGAGGAGTATTCTATAGCCAAACATAGACCAAGAAGAGAAGGTAAATAACCATTAAGGTTTAGAGATTATGTTGCATTTGCGTTTTCAGTTGCACAAAAAACTGAAGATATTGGAGAACCATCAAAATATTCAGAAGTAGTTTCTGGTGCTGACTCAGCCAAGTGGCTGATTGCAATGAATGAAGAATTTGAGTCTCTCCACAAGAATGGTACTTGGTCTCTTGTGAAGCTGCCATCAGAAAAAAAAAGAATTGTTGGTTGCAAATGCATCTTCAACAAAAAGGATGTCATTCCAGGGGTTGAAGATGTGAGGTATAAGGCACGATTAGTTGCAAAGGGCTATAGAAGGTACAAGAAGTTGATTTTAATGATATTTTTTCACCTAATGTTAAACATAGATCTATTCGTGTCTTACTTGCCTTAGTTGCCATGTATGATTTGGAATTAGAACAACTTGATGTTAAGACAACTTTCTTACATGGCGAACTTGAGGACCAAATATACATGCATCAACCCGAAGGATTTAAAATTGAAGGAAAAAAAGATCATGTTTGCTTGTTGAAGAAATCATTATACGGATTAAAGCAGTCTCCAAGACAATGGTACAAAAGGTTTGATTCCTTTATGCTGATTCATGGTTATTCGAGGAGCATGTATGATAGTTGCATTTACTTCCGGAAGTTAAATTATAGTTCATTTGTGTATTTATTACTTTATGTTGATGACATGCTCATTGCTGCTAAGGATTTAACAGAAATTCACAATTTGAAAAGTCAGCTGAAAAGTGAATTTGAGATGAAAGATTTGGGAGCAGCTAAGAAAATCCTTAGCATGAGGATCAAAAGAGATTGAAAAGCCAACAGGCTATTCCTGACCCAGAAGAAGTATTTGGAGAAAGTCTTGGAGAGGTTTGGCATGAAAGATGCTAAACCAGTTAGTACCCCTCTTGCTGCTCATTTTAAGTTATCAGCTGCTCAGTCCCCGCAGTCAGAGGAAGAACAAAGGTACATGACACATGTTCCTCATTCCGGTGCAGTCGGTAGTATTATGTATGCGATGCTTTGTACACATCCAGACATTTCACAAGCAGTGAGTGTTGTAAGCCGGTATTTGGCTTGCCCTGGTAAAGCACATTAGCAGGCTGTGAAATGGATTCTCAGATACTTGCGAGGTACTTCAAACATGTGATTGGAGTTTGGGAGAAATACTAACACTTTGGTTGGTTTTGTAGTCTCAGATTATGCTGGTGATCTTGACAAAAGAAGATCACTGACAGGCTATGTATTTTACATTGGTGGTTGTGCCTATTAGTTGGAATTACATTATAACATGTAGTAGCTTTATCTACTCCCCAAGCAGAATATATGTCAGTGACCGAGGCGATCAAAGAAGCTTTATGGTTTAAGGGTCTATTTGCGGAACTCAGTTCACATCAAGGTGATATTACTATTTTCTGTTATAGTCAAAATGCCATTCACTTGACTAAAGATCAGATGTATCATGATAGGACGAAGCATATTGATATAAAGTATCATTTAATCCGAGAAACCATTACTGAAGGAAAAGTCTCTGTTCAGAAGATCAGCACTAGAGACAATCCTGCTGACATGTTCACAAAACCTCTTCCAATGTCCAAGTTTTTGCTTGAACTTAATTTGCATTTATGAAGAATGATTTTGCCCATTGGGATTGTTTCAGAGAAGGTGAAGCAAATGTACTATGTATAAGTCAAAATTAGGCCAAGGTGGAGATTTGTAATATGGCCATTAATTTGGCTTATTTTCAAGTGGGGGTCAAGTCTTCATGACATTTGCCATGACATAATATCCACTATAACAAAATTTGTGGACCAAATTTTCATGACATTTTCCATGACATAATATCTACTATAACACAATTAGTGGACCAAGTTTTCATGATATTTTCCATGACGTAATATCCACTATTAGGTCAAGAATTTCTTGCTATAAATAGAGGAGCTTCTCCTCGTTTGAGAACACACCAATTCAAGAACTTTCCACTCTTTTCTTTCTTTCTCCTCCATTATTTCATTGTAGAGTATTTTGTAAGAGAGTGAGTATTGGGAAACACTCGTGTGAACCCTTTCTTTGGAGTGGTCTTGTGAGGTTATTCTCTTGGGGTATTTTGGATTAATTAGAGTATTAACTCTAATTATGTACTCTCTTTTATACTCTTGTTGGTATAGTAAATTTGTTCCTTCCCACTTGTGGACGTAGGTCACCTTGACCGAACCACGTTAAATTGTATCTTTTTATCTTCTTTAATTGCCGTTATTATCAATTTATATTGTTTTCGTTATTGTCGTTATAACATTGTTTGGTTAAATTTCGCACTACCCGGTTTCCTAATCCTAACACTAATAAATAATTGACGTTTCATATTGAATGCAAAAGCCCCACTCCATCTGTAAATGTAGCTGTTCCAAAATCTGAATAAAGAAAGAGAGTTTATTGTTGACCACTCGTGTCACTTTACCCAAATTATAAGGAACTTTCCTAGTAATTAATGAATGCATTAGGCACTTGTGCTTTGATCTAAGCATGCACTATATTAACATACACTCAGATAAAGCAGGAACAAAGCAACCGACAATATGATAGAGTACTATCTTTACATAAAGAATTCAAGACTTCCCATGCTTCTAGGATTCTAAACAAAAATCCTTTGGAATTTTACAAAACCAATTGAAATTCAGGTTCCGCAAAAATAAGAAGTGAAAATTTCAGAAGATAAAGAAATTCTAATTGTTAGTATCACTGTATTTGAAACCAGAAAATCAGAGGAAAAAAATGATAGTTCAATAAACAATCGTAAAATAATTCTGAGCCCACAAGTTGCTCGTATGTTTTTAAGGAATTTAATTCCTTCACTGTTGTCCAAGGTTATGGATTACTTCCTCCTAGGATAGAACGGAAAACTATTCTGTAATATTGACAATTGAAATTACAGAACTTCAGAGAATTCAATAAACGGAGCAAATCACACTTATACTTTATTTATTTGGAAAAATAATGCAACATGTAGAAAAGAGGGGAGAAGTTTTCAGATTTTTCATGTATAAAAAATGAGGCTAAGCCTCTAAATTTATAGACAATGAAAGTGTGAAATGAAGAGGTGCAATTCAAAAGGTGCCTCTTCCATTTCCCATTCACACTCATTCAAGAAACCTAACAATCCCCCATATGAATGGGGAATGACAATATATTTAAAAAACATGCAAAAGAACTTGTGTGATTCGCAAGTAAGTATTAATCGTTTCTGGATAAGTAGGTTTCCCTTTGAACTTTCCGTAGTGAACATATGTCGGATATACTCGGTCAATTGGTAGATTTTGATATCTTTGAACCGTCGAGCTTTGGTGTATACCTAGACAACCATAAATCACACAATCAACCCTTAACCGCCTTTGGTTCTCATTGTTGTGTTTGTTTCAGCCATGAACACCGCGTGGTTTTATAAGTGCGTAAAGAATTGGCCTTACAGAACTCTCCTTGAAGTGGCTAACACTTCACACTTACATAGGTGATTCCTAAATGTGTTATCCCGTAGATAAACTATTTGATATATCCCGTATCAAACTTAGAAATCATTAAAAATCCTTAACGCTTTATCCTTGATACTGAACCTTGTCTCATCACGAGAATGGACCCAAAAAAAATTTTATTTGACAATGTTGAACCGTCATTAATGACTTTGTTTGAGCTCCTTGAACCTAGTTCTTGGGATCTCCAGTCTTCTAGGTAGAGTTACCGCCACAATGACTCGTCCTCGACCATAGTCCCATCCCCCTCGATAATCTTTCAACTTTAGGCCTTTTATAAATGGATCCGACACATTATCGCTTGACTTCACACAGTCAATTATGATAATTCCCCTAGAGAGTAGTTGCCTAATGGTTTTATGTCCTCATCGTATATGACAAGATCTTTTGTTATACATAATGCTCCTAGCCCTTCCTATTGCCGCTTAACCATAACAATATATGCATATAGGCGCCAATATTTTGGGCTAAGATGGAATTTCTTCAAGAAATTCCGGAGCCATTCAACTTCTTCACCGGCCTTGTCTAAGGCTATAAGCTCAGCCTCCATTATAGAGCGGCAATGCATGTTCGTTTGGACGATTTTCAAGACACTGCTCCTCTACTGATTGTAAAAATATATTCACTTGTGGATTTAGTTTAGGTTGATCCAGTGATCCAATTTTCATCATTATACCACTCATTAACTGCATGGTACTTATTATAGTGCAATGCATAGTCATGGATATTTTTCAAATATCCCAAAAATTATTTTATTGTCATGACAGTTCAATGCGAACTTCCTTATGTTGTAGACTAATACGCCTCGACTTTCTATTGCATATCAGATTATTGACTATACTTAATGTAGCAATAGTATATTATAACAACTACTGGAATGGTTGACAGCACTTGTGGCCACAACCTTTTAATATAAAACACATTTTCAACCGCTCCACATTTTTCTAGCATTTGTATGCTATTTATTCATACGTCTATATGATATGCAAATTATAGCACCTTCATTCATGAAGAAAATCCAACTTGCTATGGATTTTGGTCATCTTTATCGGTTGGTTCACCTCATTACATACCAACGTATACTACATTTATTCATGATGGTCATGTTTATACAAAACATACAGACACATCTTTTCATGAAAAGTCGGAATCTTTCAAGAGACACCCTTTCATAAAAGAACTAAACAAGAAAGAACACAATCACGGTAACAACTTTGGAATTGGTAGTTTCATCTAATTATTAAGACTGAACAAGTAATGAATTCATCGACTACCATATCAATATCCACTAAGGATTTATGGGGTCCAAAAAACCATATCATCTAGTTCTTCTAGATAATATAGACATTACGTCAAATATTGACTTTTGTCATGAATAAGCTAAGGGTCCCACATTTCAAATATTTCATCTGCCTTGTCAATTATTCATTATCAACATATCATCCACAAACAATGACTTGATTTTAAAATTATTTGATAAAATTATGTGATCAAATCTCACATGTCATTATTTGGGTGTTTGTTTTAGTCCATAGAGAGACTTAGTACGTCTACATACCTTTATTTCTTTTTCAAGAACCACAAACCCTTCAGGTTGTTCCATGTAGATTTCTTCCTCCAAATCTTAGTTTAAGAATGATGTCTTCACGTCCATTTAATGAATTTCAAGACCATACACCACAACTAATGATTCTAATGTCCGTATAGCTGTAATTCTTGTAACCAATCAGTATGTGTCAAAATAGTTAAGGTCTTCTCGTTGTCTATACCCTTTGACAACTAGTATTGCCTTAATAGTGCCATCATCTTTCATTTTCCTTTTGAAAATCCATTTAGAACCTAACGGTTTGTTAACGGGAGGAAGATCAATCAATTCCCAAGTATGATTGCTACAGGAAACTCGATTGAGTATTCGATTAGCTGTAAGCATAGCTTCCCCCCACAAGTTTTGAGTAAACTAGAACTTATCGACTAGGCATTCATCATCTCCTTTAACGTTCTATTTTTTTTCTTTCCGTAATTCCATTAGATTGCGGTGACTAAGGATCGCTCTTTTGGTGAATAATTTCATATTCCAAACATATTTCTTCGAAAGGAGATTCATACCTATTATGTTGTAGAGCCAACCACAAGAACGATTGTTTGTGTCACGACAGAACCAGAATTAATAAATGGTGAAATTTTTAATCTTCAAACCAATTTGACACATTCAGAACTAATAAATGGTGAAGTTTTTAATCTTCAAACCGAGTAACATCTGATACAACTAGATCTAATAAATGGTGAAGTTTTTTATCTTCAAACAGAGTAATATGTGACACAATCAAATTTAATAAACGGTGAAGTTTTTAATCTTCAAACCAAATAATAAATTGGAGTAGAAAATAACTAAGATTTTAATCTCCAAAACAAGTATAAAGTCACTTAGACTTTAATTTCCGACAAATGAATAGAAAGTCAAAGACTTTAATCTCAACGAACGTGCAAAAAATCACGTAGATTTTGATCTCGATGCAGGAGTAGAAAATCACGAAGATTTTATTCTCCATAACGGGTGTAGAAAACCACGAGAATGTTAATTCTCTTTTCAAATGGTTTTCCAACTAAACCATTATAACACTTTAAACAGTTTGATCTCTTTCTCTAATCAAACACATATATGTTAATCTTTACATATATTATATTTATGATCTCAAGAATATTTAAAAGTATTACCATAAACCTAATTCATGTCTTACAATTTTAAAAATAACCATCCACGTATATTTATGCATGTCTCCAAATTGCATATTAACAAATTATATAATTTTCATTTGGCCAGGGAATAGCAAAGCACATGTTATTCCTAATCATGCATGCAGTTTTAAAATTTATAATATGAGATCATCACATTACATATATCTATCCTAATATTTATGAAAATAAATTTCACTAAAAACCACGTAAGGGATAGAAATTTATAAGAAATCGGTAAGGTTAAGAAAGTAGAACCCGATCTTATTGACACTTTCTTCCTTATTTATTTCCTCGAAGTTAACTTTTTCCTTGCTGCAAGAAGACAACTCAATTATAAGAGAATTGTTGGCTTTTCTGTTGGTTTACTACCAACAGAAAACCAGAGGAAAAAAAAAACGTTAGTTTAATAAACAATCGTAAAAATAATTCCGAGGACAAGTTGCTTGTGCGTTCTTAAGGAATTTAATCCCCTCACTGTTCACTACTAGAAATCAGGAAAATAGAGACCAAAGATTAGCGACCAAAGTTGGTCTGCCACAAAAAGCGACCAATTTTGGTCGCTAATACAGACAAAAAAAATGAAAAAAAAACTTAAATACAATAGCGACCAAAATAGGTCGCCCAGTGGTCGCTATTTTGTTCAACATTTTGACCGGCCTGATCAAACAAAGCTGGTCAAAGAAAATTCAAAAATGACGACCAACTTTGGTCGCTAAACTGAACCCACGTTCAATATTAGCGACCAAAGATGGTCGCTTAGGGATGGGAAATTTTCTGGGGACATAGGCGACCGAAGTTGGTCGCTATTGTTGAATATTAAATTTAATCAGAAATTAAATTGGCGACCAACTGTGGTCGCTTTACCTTAAGCGACCAAAGTTGGTCGCTAATGTTGAATATTAAATTAAATAAGAAATTAAATTGGCGACCATCTTTGGTCGCTTACCGAAAGGAATTTTATGGTGCAATAAGGGACCAAAATTGGTCGCTAATTTGTTAATATTTTACCTTGATATATATATATAAC